>PVJS01047681.1:0-15355 GCA_004027185.1 Glis glis
GTACCGGGGATTGAACCCAGGGGCGTTTTACCTCCAAGCTACACCCCCAGCCCTATTTTTTATACTTTATTTTGAAACCGGGTCTCACTAAGTTGCAGAGGGCCTCACTAAGTAGCTGAGGCTGGCCACGAACCCAGATCCTCCGGTCTCCGCCTCCCAAGTACTGGGATTACAAGCGTGCGCCACCACGCCCGGCTTAAGTGTGCACACTTCTTTCCCTAGTTTCACTCTTTCTACATCCCAATTTACTCACCTGCTCGGTCATACAAAATGTGGGATCGCTGGAGGCCTTCCTTCACGTCATTCTCGGTGATCAGAACTCTACTGGGAGAATAGGTTTGCCCACTCTTCTTACAGAACATCTTCCTGGAGCTTAGCCTGGCCAGCACTGCCAGCTGCAGTCCGTTCAAGCCAGCTCGGGCATCCCCATCACTGAGGTAAGCCAGAGTGTCTACCGCTTTATCCTCTATGAACACAGAGGGCCTGTAACACACAACCAGCATCAGTTATGGTCACACTCAGGTTACACACTTCTCATTCTGCAGCACATCTTAGTGAACGCGTAATCATTAAGGTGACTAAAAAACCACCTTAGCTAAAGGCTTTCGCCCCTTATTCTGAATTGACATTGTTAATACAGTTAAAATATTACTGAGACTAAGACCTGATGGGATCTTAAAAGTCATGACGGTATTTCATTGCCTCTCACGAGCCGAAAGCGTATCACACTGCATATTAAGAGCCACGAGGGTATCTCACCATACAAGTTCACTCATATAAGCTTGTGTGAAGCAGACACCAAATATTCTGGAAAGTAAGTCACTGTTGACAAGTGGGCTCTCTGGTTGTACCCTACTGAACGGTGAGAACTTTATTAGGCACACTAGCACCTCATTATAACATATGGAAGGCACGCTTCAAAGGCAGACCACGTCCTGATGACACAGGAATGCTCGGACCACTTTCCACACACAGAAGAGACAGCAGCACATTAGAATATTAGCTCGAAAGGCTCCAGGTCAGGCAGCTCAATTCCTTCATTTTACAAACAACAGATGAGGTCCCAGCTCCTCTAGGCATAGCAGCAGTACTGAGAAGTGGGTCTCTGAGATCCTGGCCTGGGAAATTCTCAGGCTGCAGTATCTTGCTTCAGAGTAGGTACGAATCACACGGAATCTGCACAGGGTAGCAGAGAGGTCACTCACTTGGGAACTGATCAGAAGACTCTGCCAGAACTTAGTGGTGGGACCTTGAGTAAGTCGCCTAACCGCTCTCCAAATGTCACTACTAAAATTTATGATCACATTTCTAAGCTTGGACCTTCATATCAATGATTCGTTTTCAAGTCTGATTTCTATCTAGACTGACTAACAATTTCATTACTTAGAAGGGTCTTAATTCCTGGCTGCGCTGCTAGCTGCACATTTGTGGAGCAAAAAATAATTTTTTACATTTATAGTTCACCCATGTCATTACCACTCTTCAGCTGAAAATATATATAATAATTAATAAGTCCATTAGGACTGTCTTTCCAAATAAGCTAATTTGAAAACACACAGGCACCAACTGGGCTGGGCTGTGGGAGGGCTTTTTAGGGAGGGTTCGGCTTATCTGCTGAGGTCAGCACAGAATTCCTTACCACACACCCACCCACACAACTCCACCAGGTGAATAAGTTGGATAACACCAATTTGCATTTCACTCACTAAGATTTGTTTCTAATGTCTTTGAGACTGCCTCATCTCATTCCCTTATTTAGTAAAGGTGACCACGATTTCATTATTCACCGTAGGTCTCATCACATAAGATACCCGGGTTGACTTAGCTTTCTAACAAACCACTCTCTCCTCAGAGTCACGGTGGCTGCCTGGGCCCCAGACCTCTGCTTACAGCCTGGAGACTCCTCTTCTTCCCTTCAGAGGGCAGCATCCTCTCAGCAGAGACCTCAACAGACCCCTCACGACACACCAGGGCCACATCACTGGCACTTTGTAAAGCCTATAGACCATTTTTTCAGCCAGAAACTGGATTTTCTGGAAGATGATTTAGAAGAAAATGATAGAACACATATAAAAAAAAAAAAAGTGTAGAGGAGGGACCAGCATGGGAGAGGAGGGCACACTACTAGGGGGGGGTGGGGGTGGGGTAAAGTGGCCTGAACACTGTTTCTAGCCAGAACTATTAAAGGCAATGCCTTCCATTTCCCTGGAAAGCTTCCAAGTAACAAAAGACCAGGACAACCGAGGGAAGAAAAGGAATAAAAGTGGGAGCCCTAGTTAATCCCAACATTCTGAACCATTCTATCCACCAAACTCATCATCACCGCTCTATCCCCATTCAATGCTGAGCACTTCATGGACAGGAATGAGCTTCTAGTGGTTGGCTTCCCAGTGCCTAGTAGATAACAGGCACTCAACAATTGCAAATGAACAGGTTAACTTCAACTTTCTCACTATCCCAAGAGTGAATCATTTATTTTTAAAAATCGTATGAAAGTATAGAAAATAAAATCCTTATCTCCACACCTAGAGATAACGACAGTTATGTCACTTGTGAATTTCCTTTATGATTCAAGCAGCCATGTAACCATTATACATCGAATTTTTAAGCAAAATTTGGATTATATTATAGTTTTACATTCTTAAAAAGTTTTTATAATAGCCGGGAGTGGTGGCGCATGCTTGTAATCCCAGTACTTTGGGAGGCGGAGACCGGAGGATCCGGGTTTGCAGCCAACCTCAGCGCGCATGCGTGCGCGCGCGGTATCTCTCTCTCTCTCCTCTCTCTCTCTCTCTCTCTCTCTCTCTACCTAGTGAGGCCCTCTGCAACTTCGTGAGACCCGGTTTCAAAAATAAAGCATAAAAAAAATAGGGCCGGGGGTGTAGCGCGGAGGTAGAACGCCCCGGCGTTCAATCCCTGGTACCGCAAAAAAAAAAAAAAGTTTTTATAATGGTTTGAAAAATAAGCTACTCAGTCTTCTGAATATTACTTCTCAAATAAGTGTACACTATATTACATGTAAAAAAATGGACCAAGGTGGTAAAGTCACATACTATTAGATTACCTTAAAATCAGTATTTTAGTATATATCACTTTCCCATGAATTTGTCCTTTATTGCTCCGTAGATTTATAAACAACATACTGTGAATAGGCTTTAAAAATGTGTTTGTATCTCATGTAGTTGGGAAATAGGGCCCTCCCTCTGATTTTTAAACTCCAAACCAAAATGTAAGTCATTCTGTTATTCTGGTTTGGAGTCACGGGTAATGAGGTTGCTGTCACAGCAAAAGCCACCCAAGCCCCCACCGCTCCTTCTTCTTCGTCCTCTTGGGTATCATCCACAGTACAGACTTCACTCCTGTCCAAAGGGAGCGAGTACTTTTAAGCCCATGATAATCTGTCAGCAACTGTGTTCAAGTAATTAAAAGGGGGCTGCTGACACCACTCACAATGGTCATACAAGGAAATTACAAAATTGAAATCAGCTGTTAAGAACACTGTGCAGGAAGTTCTAAAGGTTTTACCTACCACCCATTACTCTAAATTTTGAAGAGAAATAGTAAGATGTATTAAAATACTTTGAGATCTTGGAATGGGGAGATGAGAGAACTTACACCAATAATGATAAAGATATTTGCAAAACCACTCAGCAAACAGTAACAAAGTTATCTTGAAAGACTATCCCCAGTATTAGGGAATTTAACTAACATAAAAATGTTAATGTAAGAATTTAACATTTTTTAATTTAAGAATAAACTTGCAACATGTTTTGCATTTGGAAATAACCTTTAAAGGCAGAATTAAATGAGGTGAAATCTACTTTGGGGAAATGTCCCAAATTTCAAAGCTTCCTACAGTGAAATAAGCAACAGATAGTAAATCATGTTGTTAGAAGGTAATAAAAACCTGTTCCATAATAAGAGGAAAAATTGGTTAAAATAAATGCATTGGAAAAGATCATACTCCTGGTTAACGAGACCTAGATTAAGGCCCTTTTCCGGGCCTAAATCCTTCTACACATGTTGTTTGTTTGTTTGTTTTTGTCTGGGGAATGATACTAGGATTGAGATTATTTACTTGCCTGGATCTTTAAGTAGGAGGAGTGAAGAAAGTGAAAATTACTTGTTATTTCGTGGCGGGACAAAAGAACATATATGGCTTTGTTAAACTCTCCCTCTCTAAATTACAAATTGCACAGCCCAGGTAACAATTGCTATAATGTGGTTCTTAATCAGGGATGTGTATGAGGTTAGAGAATTTTCCTCAAATACAGACGTGGCTAGCTTGCCACAGATTTACTGATCACTAAATTTCTAGAGACGGACCCTGGCCACAATGTATCCTAGGGAAGTGTGCTGTTCAGATCTGGTTAAAAGGCATTCCTAGCCCGGTGTGGTGGCGCATGCTTGTAATCCCTGTACTTTGGGAGGCGGAGACCGGAGGATCCGGGTTCGCAGCCAGCCTCAGCTCTCTCTCTCTCTCTCTCTCTTTCTCCCTGTCTCTCTCTACCTAGTGAGGCCCTCCGCAACTTCGTGAGACCCGGTTTCAAAATAAAGTATAAAAAAATAGGGCCAGGGGTGTAGCACAGAGGTAGAATGCCCCTGGGTTCAATCCCCGGTACTGCAAAAAAAAAAAAAAAGGCATTCCTGCTACATTACAGATAGGATCTTCTGTCCCTAATTCTTTACAAATTAATACAGAGATGTCCTTACACAAAAATGTACACAGACAAAGGTTACGGTGGTAATACCATCAGAAATCACCCCTTTCACTTTGGTGCCTAGGCCCCTTTCTGGCAACTGGGGTCACTTAGTGGTTAGCAACATTCACTTGAAACTGGTTCCACCATGTTCAAGCTGGGTGATCAGGGACACGTTACTAACCTTGTCCTGCCTCCGTTTCCTCATCTAATAAAAGTAGCCAACGATACCTACTTTGCAGAGATGCACTTTGGATCAAGGATGACATGCAGATTGCTCAGAACAGTGCTTGTCATATCATGAGCACTCCACACAATGTTAGCTATTGTTATTTTCAGTGATGAGAATCATTTGAGTTAGATGGTTCAATAGCATACTCTCTAGAATTACAAATCTTCCAGGTACAGCCCCAAGCTCTGCTGTTTCCATGATAACCAGAGTGAAAGAGAAACAGAACAAAATTTACTTTCTCCACAAAGAGAAAACACACTTTACAGAAAATGTCATCCAAATTACATGTCTTTCCAAATTACACTACACCATATACCCAAAAGGCGTCTATAGTGGGTTAGTGAGTCCCAAAGAGGTAAGTCCTAATCCTTGATATCTATAGATGCAACCTATTTGGAAATAGGGTCTTTGCAGATGTAACTAAGGATCTCAAGATGAACCCATTCGGGATTTAGAGTGCATCCTAAATACAATCACAAATGTCTTTAGACAGAAAGAGAAGACACAGGGACATAGAAACAAAGGTCATGTGAAAGTGGAGGTAGAGACTGGAGCGACACAGCTAAGAAACGCCAGGAGCCACCAGATGCTGGGAGGAAGCACTTTGTTCTGGAGCCTCTGGAGGGCTATGGTCCTGCTGACACCTTGATTCTGGACCTGGCTTTCAGAACTGAAAATTGTTCCATGCTATTTAGTTCGTGGTCATTTGTTAAAGAAGCCATAGGGAACTAATACGAGGCCCATGAGATCTGCTTCTGGTTCCTGTTATTTTTATGGCATCATTTTAATGTACCTTTTTTCTCTATATTAATAGTTATATTAATGCACTGTACCAATGTACCTTTTTGCTTTATTAACAGATTTCTAAGATAAATTGTTAAAATCTGTAACCACACTCACTGTGGCCAGCACCTTCTCTCACAGTGTTCCATTACCTTTCTTTTCTACTCAATGGTAGGAAAGATTATTTTGGAGGCAGGCCAAACAATTTAAACCTTTATTAGACAAAAGAAGGAAAGACTCTAGAGTGATCTCATTTTGGGGCCATCTTGTCTGGGGCTCCCCTCTCCAGGGGATTAGAGAAAAGCTGCAACTCAGAGGTAAGCCACAGCCCCCTACAAAGGGACGGATGTATTTCAACTCTTTTGTCCAGTACTTGGATCCCTGCCTAGCTAGACAGTCAGGGGGTAATTGTGGCTTCTCATTTCACCCTCTTCAGTTCCACAGAGACACACTCTTCTGGTCCACAAACAACTACTTCTTCAGGGTTGTTTTGGAATATGCCTGTGTCCTGCGATCTGGGAACCTACCACCCTTCACTCAGCAAGTAGTGCAGGATGATTAAACACAGCTTTACTTTATCTTGCAGTACAAGCTCATCATACCACAGACCATGAATTTTTTTTCCTGCCTCCCAAATTAACCCAGCACACAGATAACATGCTTCGCTCCACCATGTGACCAAAATGCTTTTAGAGAGCAAAATGCATGGAAACTGTTGATTATCCGTACAAACTAGAGTACGGTGTAGAGAGGAGCTTTCTATTTCATCCAGTTAATTCTGCTTGTCCTTCAAAACTCAACTCAACATCCCTCATGGAGGAGGGGAGACATTTGCTTTCACATATTGTGGATGCCTCTTCTCTACACTCCATGCCTGTGTGCAGCGGGGTCACAGCACGGCACTGTAAGCCGATGTGCTTCTTTGGCCTTCATCACAACGCATGCTCTAGACAGGCACAGGAATATGCTTTTCAACCCCCAGCCATGCCTAGCATATGCAGGACCTTCCATTTCTACTGAATAAATAAATACAGGAGGGAAATTTTTTAAAAAGAACACTCAGGCTGAGGGTGTATCTTAGTGGTAAGTGCATGTTTAGCATGCATGAGGCCCTGATTCAATTCCCAGCACCATCAAAAAAAGAATACTTTTATCTACTCTAAAGGGAATGTACGTTGTATACTGTGCGAGAATTTATAATCTCACAATTCCTCAAGTACAATAAAAAAATGGTCTAAGCAACAGCTTCATTACTTTCAGATTAGGTACCCCGGCTCACCTCCTCTCATGCACAGCTTTCAACAACGTAGGGTTTCTCTGTACGTGTTCTAGTCACTATCTAGGGCACCGAAACATGACACAAGAATACAAATGCACACTCATAGCTTCCCAGAGGGAAAAAGTAATCACTGGGATTAAGAGTCTTTTCTTCCATCTAGATTAGTGCAATAAATCTGATTTATTTGCACAAAGATGAATATGTAGCTGATGCCAATCAATAGGGATTTGAAAGTAAAATGGTACCCACAATAACTGAAAGACAACACAATCCACTCCTAATTATCCATGACAATCGAGGTGGAATTTTTTCAGAGGATCACTTATAATGTGTTCTTCTTGTGGCCTATGACATCTCCCAACTTATATTCTTGTCAGAATTGCTGACAAATAGGCCAATTAATGGAGATCTAAGCTTAATATTCTTTCATTTCACTCTGCTTCCTGCTGTTGAAAAGGGCAATCGTATCAAAGAAAAAGGTTCTTGATACCTGGACAATTATCCCTTATGTTGGAATATACTCGCCCCCCAAAAAAAATCCAACGACTTTTCTCATATTGAAAGCTAGCGTTTGTTTATCCACCACCTATTTACATGCACAGAATACACACTGGACACGGTGCTGGGTGCTGGAGCTGTCAACCAGGACAAGTTCCTGTCCTCCTGGCGCTCTCAGGAAGTGAGAGTGAAAGGGAGTTCTGAATAAGTGACAGTGGAGAAAGGTTTCTCTGACTGCTATACAATTTTAGCAGATTCAGATGAACTGATTCACTTTTGTATGTCTTTCAGTTTCAGTAACTAAAAAAAAATCCTAATTCTTTCACTGGACCCTCTCAAACTTTGATGTGCCTGCAAATCACCTGGCAATCTTTTAAAATGCAGTAATCCTTCTGAGGAGGGTGAGCTCCACAGTTCTACTGACCTTCTCATTTCACTAAGTTATGACACAGCTGTGACTGGGGAGAAGGCAAAACCTGAGGGTATCTGAATAACTCAATTCCATGGAGCGGTGACATGAAATAAATAAAAATTACCTTAGATACATGAAAATGCAGACTATAAAACTATAAACACATTAGAATAACCAGTACACAGAAAAAAAGCATAAAAAAGTTAAAAATTTTTCCCTTTCTTTTTAAAGTTGTCTTTACCACATACTGACATAAACCTAAGAGAATTTAATTATAGATAAGCTATATAGTCAGCCCTTCATATCCCAGGTTCTGAATCCTCAAATTCAATCAATCATGGAATGAAAATATTTTAAAAATATGCATCTGTACTGAACATGTTCAGACTTTTTTTCTTGTCACTATTCCTCAGACAATACAGAACAACTATTTGCATAGCATTTACATTGAATTATGTGTAAGTACACTAGAGGGGCTGGGAGTGTAGCTTAGTTGTAGGCTCAAGGCCCTATGTGTTCAATCCCTAGCACCTCGAAAAATTTTAAAAAGTAAAAAAAACCCCAGCAGTCTAAAGATGAGTTAAAGCACACAGGAGGATGGGTGTAAGTTATGTGCAGACACTACACATTCTTCTATAAGGGACTTAAGCATCTGTGAATTTTGGTATCTGCAGGGATCCTGGAACTAATCCCCTGCAGACACTGAGGGACAGCTGTACTAGATGTGATACCTGGCAGGAGCCCCAATCCCTGAAAAGTGCCCAGCCCACAAAGCACCCCCGAATCTGAGCACATGTGACTGATACCAGGAGGGTTCACCCTTTGTTTCTAGCCACATTTCTAATGGCCACCCTGTCACAACTGTCCTCTAAAACGGAGCAACCGCCTCCTGCCCATGGGTCCACAGCCACGTTTCAAGGCTTTCACGAGGCAGCAGCGTCTTCCTACATCTGAGAAAAGAGCAGATGGGAGAGGCCAGACACAGCGAGGGACTGCTGAAACCTAAACCTGAGCCGAACTACGCCTCGTACTTTAATCCTCACAGAAAAGTGGCTCCAGAACTTGGCCCCAGTGCAGCAGGAGCAGCTGTGCGCTCCACACATGGGGTGGGCAACGCCTCCCTCAGACCAGATTATGTTCCACTGCGTTATTTCAGCCAACATATGAACGAATGACTTCCGAAGAATATATTTTAATACAAAACCCCAAAAATCAAATTGACTGTCCATGACATACATATGCCCTGCGTATTAATAAACTCACATGGTGCTCATGATGCAGAAACTGATCACCAAGAGGAAGAAGACAGCCTTCATGATACATCATTTTCAGTTAAGATTCCTTCACTTTCATGGAACTGAGTTTGGCTTCTTGAGTGTGCAAAAAGGTTTAAATAATTATATGTTTATAGTTACATTAATTTTTACTTATTTTTAAAAGAATAATAAACTGCAAGAAAAAAGGAAATATGAACCTAGTACAAATCTCCAAATATTTGTAAGTCTAGGATGCACGTACCTACTTGTTCTATTTAATGAGGGACAGAAAACCTTTAAAATAATAAGGCTTCCCAATAGTCTTCCAAACTTTTAAAACAATGAGCTAGGAAAAGAGCCCTAAGCACAAAAGCAAACACCCAAGAACTAAAATAACAAAGCAATAATAAAGCTTGAAGAATTATGGACATACCCCTTAGAGGTTAGAGAATACACCTTTACAAGAAAGGAAGTGTTTGCAGAGATATGCTTGTTGGTATGATCTGAGCACTTCCCTCCTCTCTTATTTTCATTATTGGCAGATCAACATTTCTTCTCAGTCCCCACCTCTCTCCGACTGAGGCCCAGCCCCTCTGGCCCCCTGCCAGAAGATTCTCTGGGCGAGGACACTGCACACTGTCGACTTACTCAGAGCTGCTGTTGCTGCTGTGGCTCAGAGGGTCGGAGGGACGGCTAGAGTCTAGGACGTGGATTCCCAGGGAGTTGATTGCGCGCATGAGAATAGTCGCCATCGCCTCCACTGGAAGCTTCTCAAGAACAATCACCCGACAGCGGCTCAGAAGAGCAGCGTTGACCTGGAAGGACGGGTTTTCAGTGGTGGCCCCGATCAGGGTGATCGTCCCACATTCCACGTGAGGAAGGAAAGTGTCCTAATCATGGGAGGAAAACAGAAGACAGTGATTCCAGTGAGCAGCCACCTGCAGAATCCTACGTAAGTTGGCTATCAATTCTTTCCTTTTCCTAATTTTTACCTTTAGAGTATATTCACCAAATATGGATAAAACATTTGCAGGAGTACAACTCTTGGTTTTTAAGTCCAAAACATGACTTCCTGAATGTCAGTGTCTAAGCCTGCTCTCTTGCTGACAGAGTCATACTTCTAAGTAGATTTCTTAGTTTCAACATAAAGGACTTCTTTACTTAGAGTAAGTATCTTCTACCCAAGGCTGAACTGAAACATAGTTTATATATGTATCAATTACTTATTAACAGAAAATACAAAAACATCATTATTTCTCAAATCCTCTTCCACTGAAGGACTCAATCATACTGTTATTTTTCCCAGCAAACTTGGTGACTATGTAACCATCAGGTGCTGTCTCATGCAGAAATAGTATAATGAGTCAGTGCCCCATATGAAACCTATAATGCTCACGTCCAGATGCAACCCTAAAGTGTCTGCTTATTCACATCTGGGGGAAATGTTCATAGTGTTGTGAAATATTTCTATCTGCAACTAAAAAGCTGCAACAAAATAAATTTTTAAAAAAGTATGCCTGAAAAGTATTTTAATGTCTATGTAGAAAAAAGTGGCTTTGTTATAAAAATCAATTGTATCCTTTCATTTCTGAAAGCCATTGAAATAAACCATAATGACTGTACCTTGTATCAGTGTGACTTGATGAGAGCCTGAAGGCATACTCTTTAATTTTGAAAATAGAGGGGAGAAACAAAAGGCAATAAAATAATTATCTTAAAATCAAGTTCAACTGTTCACAATGACTCCTCTAATATTTTAGATTAAAACATTCTAAAATTTGGAAACTTGATACAAAGTGGCTTTTCTAATACAGACAGCTCAGGGATATACTGATTATTTCATTTATCGGATAAAGCGTTATTTTCTCACCAAAATACACTCAGAAAAAGTATGGAAAAACAAGCTGGAAGGAGATGGGATGACAAGTCTATGCTTCCTTGTAGACAAAGTTAATAATGAAAACAGTCCCCAGGATTTGTATAGCACTTTATACTTTTCAAAGTATCTCAGATAATTATTTTACTTGAAGTACACAATTACCAAAAGACAGACGGAGTTAATATACCTGCTGAGATTTATTGAATCGATGAATCTCATCAATAAAAAGGATGGTTTTCCTTTTGAAAAAGCTCTTTTCATTTTGAGCTTGTTTTATGACATCTCGTACATCATTTGTCTTGGCGTTTGTTGCAGACAATGTCACAAATCTTATGCTGTGTTTCTTGCTGTTGTTGGCTATGATGTGAGCCAGGGTGGTCTAGAAAAGATAATACACATGCAGTTTGAAAAGCCATGGTACTATAACATACTTACCAAGCAATCTGAACTCTGAAGGATACTCAGAGGCACAAATACCAGCTAAAAGAGCACAGCAGTCTTAAAACTTTAAAAAAAAATAAACTAACATCTAAATAAAACAGGAAAACAACTAAACCTTGGGCTAATTCTGACCTTTTCTCCTTTATCCCTAAGTTCTTTTGATTCCCTTTTTTGAGGACCCTTTAAGATCTCTGGCATCCCAGCAGAGTGGCTGTCTTGATTTAGCAGAGCGTGGGTGACAGCTGTGACCTCTTACCAAATGCAGAAAAAAAATCTTCCTTTTCCAGACAAGAAAATACTGCATCTGAAGGACCTAGGTGTAGCTCTCATCCCAGAACCACAGCTAGAATGGGTAGGTCAGCAGAGCTGATGAGAAAAGGAGAATGAATGGACCTTCGAGTTGAGAGATCAATGGCATCCACCTAGTGTTTGAGATGACTGCATGCCACTTCTGAATGTACACTCTGGAAAGAAATTAACAACAGCACTTTGTTCCTGTTAGCACTAACCAGAGAACAAAGGAGAACTCCAAGGAAAGCGCTGTTCATTCAGTAGCTGGCACTCAATGTCCTACTCAAAAAACATGCCTTTGCTATTATTATTATTGTTGTTGTTGTCAGGACTATAGTGCTAAGAATGGGAATAAAGAAAAAGAGAAGGAACTCTTTAGAGTGACAAATTTGCTCCTGAATGGAAAGGTGACACTGTATTTTCTAAAAGTTGTATAGCACCATTAGATACCAGTAGCTGCTTCTTTAATGTGTCACAGCCTACCCCTGCCATTTGGAATCACGCTTTCATGTCACATAAACTTGCGACTGATCACTGGTCGCCTCACTGAGCAGCCTGGGCCAGCCCAGTAAATCTCACACTAAATCTTCTATGACTCACCCACTCATCTCCCTGCAGACCTTTCTGCTGTTGTCTAGGACCTTCAATAACTGATTATCCATTCTTACGATCTTACGTGAAGACTTCACAATTACTAAGAATGCTACTGCTCAGTCCCCTTAATAGAGTAACAACTAAATCCATGGGAACAGACATCAACAACTCTGCCATCATCATAAAATGTTATCTGGGGGCTGGGGGTGTGTAGGTCCATGGTAGAACATGTGCTTGGCATGTGCAAAGCCCTGGGTTCAATCCCCAGCACCAAAAATTGCAAAATGTTACTTGGGACACATCTGACAGCCCAGCTAAAGGGTAAGCATGAGTACAAACAAGAATGCACAAAAAGGGCAAGGTGCATTCCAGGAACTGGAGTGAAGAGAGGCGTGGTTAAGTTGTGAGAGATGAAGCTGGAAAGAATCATGAATGCCCTTGTGTATGGAGTCTGAATCTCCGAGCTAGCAGATCTTACACTCTGACCCAAAACTTCTGCCTGTTACTATGCTCATTCTCCTTCCTCTATGAAGGGCAGAGTTAAGCACCCCTTAGCTTCTCTTTTGGTCAAGTATTCTTCCAATGACATCATGTTTTCTAGATCCATAATACCCTAATTGCCCCCTCTGTACTTAAGCTAATCCCTAAAGAAGGGACATGGGACTGGACACAAGACACTGGTGCTGCTTTTCTGAAATGCAAGGCAGTATGAGAAAAGTTATGAAAATGCTTTATGAAAATGACATACCTAAGAAAAAGAGTTTTCATAAGAGTTTTGAAAATCACTCTTAAACCAATAACTAGTGGAAGGGAAAGAAGGCACAACAGAAATAAAAAGGATTTATTTTTCAGAGCAGAACCCATATACATACAAATGGGAAATAAAATATTCCTTAGCAATTTTATAGCTTGCTGTTTCATGGAGAATTGGGTCGCTAAAACTCGGGGTGGAGGAACACAAAGCTAACTCCAATTTCAGAGTCCACCTCGCCGTGTAAACCTCTAGGAATTCAGACATCTTCCTTTTGAAAATGGTCAGCAAATGTGTCTTATGAATAGATGGGTGTGTGTGTGTGTGTGTGTGTGACTTTTTCACGCCCATCACTGACTCCATTTGTAGATCTGGCACTGCCCCAGCTCCGACAGTGCTGGGGGCCCCCAGGCCTCACCGTCCCCCGAGCCGCGCGAATTCTTAGAGGACTGCACCCCGCCGCCGGTGACATCACCCGGGGCCTCTGACCATTAGCGCCATCCACGCGCAGGTCTCGCGGCCAGGACGGCACTCACCTTGCCGCAGCCCGGAGGCCCCCACAGGATGATCGAGGGGATTTCGTTGGTCTCCAGGAGCGAGCGCAGCAGGGTCTCCTGCCCCACCGCCCGGCTCTGCCCGACGTAGTCCTGCAGCGCGTCAGGACGCATCTTGTCGGCCAGCGGCTTGCCTTCCAGCATCTGCCGGATCTCCTCCACCGCCAGCGCCCGCGAGTGCGGGCGGCCCCCGCCGCTGGTCCCGAAGGCGGCGTCGGCGGCGTCCGCGTCCCACTGGCCCGGGTCGTCCTCGCCGTCCGCGTCCGCGTCGCCATCGCCCCCTGCCTCTTCCTCCTCCTGCGCCTCCGCCTCGTCCCAGCTGCGCGGAGACGCGCTGCCCGCCGCCGCGGCCGCGGCCGCCGGCCTCTTGCCCGCCCCCTTCCTCGCGGGGCTGCTGGAGCGGGCCACCGGGAAGTCGGGGATGAGGCGGGCGCCGCTGGGCGTGGGCGGCGCGTCGTAGCTCTCCCGGCTCTCGGTCTCGCCGCCGTCGTCGCCCTCCTCGCCCTCGCCCTCGCTGCTCTCGGCCGCCGTCGGGGTGGCGGGCTGCTTGAGCGCCGAGCTCTCCGACAGCCGCCGCCGCTTGGCCCCGGGCGGCGAGGACCCCTTGGCCCGCTCCCCCGCGCGGTGCGGCCCGGCCGCGGGCTCCGCGTGCCCCGCGGGGTGGAGCAGCAAGCAGCGGTCCAGGTGCGAGTTGATGTGCGCGGCGGGCATCATCTGCTGGCACACGGGGCACTGCACCTGGTGCAGCTGCGACAGGAAGGGGTCGTCTTCCGGCCCGCTCACCTCCATGGCGGCCGCCGCCCTCCCCGGCGCCCCGTGCGGCCGCACCTGCCCCTGAGAACGCCGCGGCCTCGGCTGCTCGCCGCTAGGCCCCGTGCCGCGCGACCCTCGCTCGGGGAGGCGGCAGGACGCGCTCGGGCCGGGGGAGGGCGCCGCTCATGCCTCACGTCCGGAGCTCCCGCGTCGGCCCGCCCTCGGCCGGCCGCTGGCAACGCCTCTCGCGGCGCGCTGGGATGTGTAGTCCACGGCCGTGTGCCGCGCCTCTGGCATCGCCGCGCGCTGCCCTTCGGGAAATGCAGTCCGCGGCCGTGTGCGCAGACGCAGCCAGCGCCTCGCGGGGCACTTCGGGAATTGTAGTCCACGACCTGTGGCCCTGGGTCGCCGCTCCTAGACTTCCGGCTCCGAGCACCGCCTTTGTGAGGGGTCGCGGGGCCAGAGAACTGCGCCTGCGCGGGGTTGCGCGGCGGAGGCGCTCGGAACCCTGAACTCCATTTGTGGCTTGAAGA
Source organism: Glis glis (assembly GCA_004027185.1). NCBI lineage: Eukaryota > Metazoa > Chordata > Mammalia > Rodentia > Gliridae > Glis > Glis glis. The sequence goes on from PVJS01047681.1 coordinate 14,957, forward strand.
GCCGCTTTCCAAGCTGTGCATACCGGGGGAGCTGAATGCGCGCCTGGGGAGTCCAGTTTCTAACGAAACTCTCCAATAGAGAGTTGGAGAAAGGACCCGAACAACGGAAAAAACAGAATTTACACAGATGAAAAGTTCACTTCTGTGGTGGTCAAAGAAATGCAAATAAGCCGGGCGTGGTGGCGCATGCTCGTAATCCCAGTACTTGGAGGCTGAGACAGGAGGATCGCAGGTTCGCGACCAGCCTCAGCTACTTAGTGAGGCCCTACGCAACTTAGTGAGACCCTGTTTCAATATAAAGAATAAAATATAGGGCTGAGGATGTAGCTCGGAGGTAGAATGCCTCTGGGTTCAACCCCCAGTACTGCAAAAAAAAAAAAAAAAATTGGACTGGGGGTG
>PVJS01047682.1:0-15352 GCA_004027185.1 Glis glis
AGAGAGAGAGAGAGAGAGAGAGAGGGAGAGAGAGAGAGAGACAGGGAGAGAGAGAGAGCTGAGGCTGGCCGCAAACCTGGATCCTCCGGTTTCCGCCTCCCAAAGTACTGGGATTATAAGCGTGCGCCACCACGCCCGGCTTTGGACCAGGAGTTTTTACCTTGAATAGGGTTGTTATTCATTTTAACTGTCTACGTATCAGTTGCTCTGGGTGTTTGGCCCCTTAATTTCTTAATATTATTTATTTATTCATTGCCATGCTGGGGATCCAACCCAGGACCTTTGCACATGCCAGGCAAGTACCATACCACTCCTGCAAGATCCACTTAACCTCCTTGGTCCCAGATGATGCCTTTCAAAGTCTGCTGGAAAAATGCTAGCAAGAATCATCGTACATGACTGCTGCAGAGACGGGGACCAATGCAAGTGACCAGTCACTGAGGCTTCATGAAGAGTGTATCTAACCCGAGGACAGAGGTTGCAGGGACAGAGGAAGACATAATGCAGCCGGGGTACAATTTAATGAAACCTCGAACCTTTAATGCCAGTCCATTTTCCTCCACACATTCCGATCAAGCTTATTTCAGAAGGGTATAACTTGGAAAAAAATACAAGTTTTTATTTTTTCAGTGTGTTTCATCTTCCGTAGATACTCTTCAGTTTAAGGTAGACGTAGGCTGCTTCTTGATGATAATGAACATTTATTGAAAATCAGGCCCTACTCCAAGTGCAATATGAGGATTGTCCTACTGAACCCTCCTAGCAACCTCTGAGGGAGATACCATTATTGTGAATTTTTTTATTGCTCCAGATGAAGACACTGAGGCATAGGAGTTTAGGACCAGGCCAGGATTCGACTTCTGATAGTCTGGGTTTTTAATTTTTATTTATTTTTTATTTTTCTGGTACTGGGGATTGAACCCAGAGGCCTTCTACCTTCAAGCTACACCCCCAGCCCAATTTTATTTCTTATTTGGAAACAGGGTCTCACTAGGTTACTGAGAGCCTCACTGAATTGCTGAGGCTGGCTTTGAACCTGTGATCCCCCGTCTCAGCTTCCCAAGTACTGGGATTACAAGCATGTGACACCATACCTGACTGTAGTCTGTCTTTTATAGACAGGGTCTCCATCATTACCCTCTTTATTTTGCCTCTTTGTACTTAATGAAAACAAAGCTTGCCCTCTCCTATTACTATGGTTCGGGGTATGAATCTTAATCCATAAACAAGAGGTGCAAAATAAATAAATAAATAAATAAACAAACAAATAATTAACTAAGTGAATCATCTTAAAACTTATATAAATTAATTTTTCTCCACTCCTTGAACCTGTCCGGCTAACAGAAAACTTAACATGAGTTATTTTTAGGACACACCCACCTCGTGATTACACCCAGGGCCTAAGGTTTTGGAAGGTGCTAGGTTGTGGGAAGGGGGCACCCAGCACTGCCTGTGCTTCTGTTAACTGTGATTTCTGGTATATGTTAGATTAGTTTGCTAGAGCTGAAGTGCCACAGACTGAGTGGCTTAAACAATGGAAATTTATTTTCTCACAGGGGCTCAAAGACCAAGGTCAAGGTGTTGGTAGGGTGGGTTCCTTCTCTGGGCTGTGAGGGAAGAATCTGTTCCAAGTCTCTCTGGCATATCAATGGCTGACTTCTCCCAGTGTCTTTCAGCATCTTGCCTCTGTGTATGGCTGTGTCAAATGTCTTCTTGTGCCAGGTGTGGTGGCACACGCCTGTAACCCCAGTACTTGGGAGTCTGAGACAGGAGAATTGCAGGTTCGTGGCCAGCCTCAGCATCTTAGCAAGACCCTTTGCAACTTAATGAGACCCTATTTCAAAATAAAAAATAAAACAGGGCTGGGGTTGTAGTTCAGAGGTAGAACACCCCTGGTGTCAATTCCTGGTACCAAAACAAAGTTATCTTTGCTGTTTGATGCTGGCGCATCTTCATCCTGTTTCTGAGGTGGAGACTACCCCTCTCCCTGTAGTTTTGCTGAGGTGGCTCCCTGATAAGGGTCATGATGGATGCCTGGACTAACTTCTGCTATTGAGAGAGTCAGATGTGGGACCCCTACACAGGATGAGCCTCTGAAACAGGAAGCGGTGGCTGTTGAGGTCTCGAAGACATACTTTCTTGGAGTTTCCTCTTGCTTCCACGGCTGTCGGAGGGGCATGTTCTGAGAGTGACCTGTAGGGCACAGCAGTGTCAGCTGTGAATGTTTGTCCCCATCACAGGGCTTTGGTGTCACACCAGCAGGAGGACTTTCTGGTGGAGGGCCAGCTTTCTGATGCCTGTGACGGCAGTGTGACTTTTGCCTGGAAGCCCCACAGAGGCATGGTGCAGAAAAGACATTTCTGTGATAGACATGTATTCTTCTAGGTTTTTTTAAATTCATTTGTTTTGTTTTGTTTTGGGTGCTAGGGATTGAATCCAGGGCCTCATGCATGCTAAACATGTACTCTACCACTGAGCTACACCCACAGCCTGTTTTTCTAGTTTTTGCCTTTGTTTGTTTTTAATTTTAATTATGGTAAAATACACATAATATAAAATTAAGTGTGCACTCCTGTAGCAGTAAGTACCTTCAAATTGTTGTGCAGCCATCACCATCTCTTCACAGAATGCTTTGGGCTTGCAAAACTGAAACTCTTTACCCATTAAACAGTGACTCCCCCTTTCCTTTTCTCCAGCCCCTGGCAACCACCATTCTACTTTCTGTCTCTATGAATTTGTCTCTTCTAGAAATTTCATATAAGCTCAATCACATACTATTTGTCCTTTTGAGACTGGCTTAGTTCACTTACAGTAATGTCTTGAAGGTTTATCCATGTCATAGCATGTTAGAATTTCCTTCCTTTTAAAAACTGAATAATATGGGTTCTATCTCCTGCACTGAAAAAATATATTTATTCCATTGTTGAACGGATTAAAAATCCGTTCATCCATTGAGGGGCACTTGGGTTGTTCCCATCTTTGGTCTTGCTCTTGTTTTGAGTGGCATGCTTCATCAGTGAAGTCCTCAGAGGATCCAAAGAATTCTCTACTTTGAAGTTCACCATCTCTAGCAAAGACACAAAGCACAAATAGACATGAAGAAGTAAATCATGGTGCAGAAGTCGGATAATGTGAGACGCCAGTTCAAGAGGTGTCGCGAGAGCGTAGGTGCAGATTTGCAAAGTGGATGGCCTGGAGTTTGGGGAAGGAGGAGGATGGCTTGTAGAGGCGTAGATTTAAAGCATGGATTCCAGATGTTAGGTAGCTCACGCTCATATTCTGGCTTTGTCTCTTCCTAGTCACATCACTGGGTGAGTTATCAAACCTTTGTAAGCCTCGGTTTCCTCATCTGCGAAATGGGGATAATAGTACCTACCTCATAGGGTTGTTGGAGGATTAAATGAGAAAATGTAGGTAGAGAGTTTAACAGAGAACCTGGTGCATGGTTAGCATGTAATACTAAAATATAGAGGAAGCAGCGTATTGCCCACTAAACGTCAGCCAATTTGGTGATTTTTATCATTATCTTTGTTTATTTATTTATTTATTTATTTATTTATTTATTTATTGTGGTACTGGGGATTGAACCCAGGGGCTCTCTATCACTGAGCTACACCCCCAGGCCTTTTTAACTTTTTTTTTTATATTTTGAAACAGGGTCTCACTAGGTTGTTGAGAGTCTTGCTAAGTTGCCAGAGCTAGCCTCGAACCCTAGGTCCTCCTGTCTCACCCTCCCAAGTACTGGGATTACAGGTGTGTGCCACTATGTCCAGCTTATCTTTTATTTTGAAACAGGCTCACTAAATTGCTGGGGTGGGTCTCCAACTTGTGATCCTCCTGTCTCAGCCTCCCAAATACTAGGATTACATATGTACCCACCACCTCTGTCAATTTGGTTACTTTTAAGAAATTCTTGTTCTCTTAATAGGACCATAAACATTAGTATCTGTATTTGCTACAATTTCCCAAGTGTTCATGGTCCTTATTCTGTCTTTCCTACTTGACCTCCTTTTAAGATTATGATAGTTTTAGCATGGTATCCAGTTGGTGAGACTCATCAAATAAAGAGATATAGCTCTTCATTTTTTAAAATCAGACAATTGATAAGAAAAGCAAATATAGCCTGGCTTTCTTATCATTGGGAAGATCCAAAGTGAGGAAGAAGAATGACCATTGGTCAGTCCAGTGTGCTCACCTAGTTCATCTAAATGACCAGAAGGGAGTCACTCGCTCCGATTCTGGGCAGATTAGGAGAGTGGGGAGACAGAGTCCAATCTCTTTTCAGCGGTTAGTTGACCTCATGGCTGTCCCCCCAGGGAAGACTTCAGATTTAGATTATTTTAATTACAAGTATTGAGGAGCTGGGGATGTAGTGTGCAGTGGTCGAGCCCTTGCCTAGCATGTGTGAGCCCTGGGTTCCTCACCAGCACCGTAAAAACCAAACCAAACACAAATCAAGTATTGAATACTCCCATCCCATCTCTCTCATAGTAATTAAGAAAACTTTTTTTTTATACTATACATGCTAGGTATGTGCTCTACCACTGAGCTATAACCCCAGCCCCCAAGAAAACCTTTTAAACTTACAAATAAAGTAAAATTAACTAGTTTTGCTGAATGAAATATTTTGCTCTTAAAGTGTGCCCTGAGGAATTCCAGAATGTAGGTTGGAAGCACATCATCTGGCGGATGCATTCCTTACTCTTTTTCCCGTTTGCTGTTTGGTATTTCCCACCCAGGAGTTCATTGACTTCAAGGCAATTGAGTCCATTATTAGCCAGAAAGAAAAAAAAAAAAAACAACAACAAAAAACCCCTGAGTCTCTCTAGTCCCAACAATAGATTTTTTAAATGCATTGTACACCGGCCTCTTTTTTTAAAAAAAAGGCATTTGAGGGGGGTGGGTGTGAACAGAGGAATTTCCTCCTCCACCCTGGCTGTTGCTAAGCTGTAAGCTAATATTGTGAGAGAGAAGAAATATCCAGGTCTCAACTTTCCTTGGGGATATCGCTTTGTATTTTTGTTTACTAGTATTAATGAAGACTTCCCTCCAAAGGCTGGGTACAGCTGAACGGCTTGCACTTTAATTTGCAGACTTCTGAACTTTGCTTAGATTAACAGGAGGCTTCTTAGACACCTCCTGGGGTTCTTTCTGCAGCTCCCAGGGTATTCTGGTGTTGTCTTTCTATTAGCATTTCTGATCAGGAATTTTCTTTTCTGCTGATGATTGTTTAACCTTTCTGAAGTGGGTAGGGCATGCTGGGCTGCTTTAAAATTTATTCTTATGTCTATCATGAAAAATGAAAATGAAACTCGGAGATTTATTTTGTCTATTTAAATTCTGATGCTTTTCTTTTTGCCAAAAAATCTCCAGAGAATGATGAGGCAGCCGAGGTTGAAACACCACTTGCCTGACTTTTAGGCAAGTGAGGGTTTAGCAAGTGAGAATTTCCCAGATTGAGTTTAGATTCACATTTGTTTATGATCCAAATGTGTGTGTGTGTTGTGTGTGTGTGTGTGTGTGTGTGTGTGAGAGAGAGAGAGAGAGAGAGAGAGAGAGAGAGAAAGAGAGAGAGACTGTAATTTTGAGTATCCGTAGAACTTCGGACAGATGGAATTACATGGAATGTATAATCCTTTTGGGTTTTATATTTTACTTAAATAAACTTTCAGGATGGACTGGTTAAGAAGGTCAAAGTCTCCAGCCGACTTCACTTGGCTGATTTCATGTTTTTGTTCTTTTCCTGTTTTCCTGTTTAAGCTTCTGTGCTAGCCCATTTAAAGGGGCAGCTGAGTAGCATGAGAATGGGGTTGTGGATGGTCATGTGGTTTGGTAGCACACTGTGGCCATAATGAGGTGACAGGGGAGCCTCTGCTCCGGCTGCTCCAGTGCTGGGTCTGAGGTTTTCTCTAGTGACGGTAAAAGTGGAGTTTTCTTTAATAAGAGCAGCCCCTCTCTTGGTTTGCTTCTGCTCTAGGTAGAGAAGGTGCCAGAAACAATTAACTCTCAGTTGGCAGAGTGTTTACCAAGGTAGGAAATGATTGTATGGACATGAGAGTGTAGTATAGACAGTTTTTATCAGCGTCACCTTGATTTAAAATTTGCGGAATGGCATCATGTTCTAAGGCCAAAGAATAATCCATAGACTCAACAAAACCAAAGGTTACAGTCTCTAAGAGGAAGAGGTTGTAGGGGAAGAGGCAGGGAACCCCGTGCGTTCTGATCTCATTGTTCTGAAGCCTTGGTTTTGTGAACTGCAGATCGGGGTGAATACTACCTACGATTAGCTGATGCTGTTAAGAATGAGATGCAGGAACCAATCCAGAGTGGATGGCACAGGCTAAGCTTTCAATCAGTGTAAACGTTCCTCCCCCTAAACATTCAGGATCAAACGCATTGACATGTAAGTGTTTTGGGAACTACAGACATTGATTATTATTTGTGTATGCCTATTAGTTGACTTCAGAATATTTGTCCCAGGAACAGAAGAGAAATCGCCCTTGGGCATGAGACAGGTGTATTTCTAATATGTTAAATCTGCCCCACATCATTCTTTTGCTTTATTAATGTGGTTAAACCCTTCCATGTTGTTGTTATTATCATTATTATTATGGTGAGGGAGATTGAACCCAGGGGCATTCTACCTCCAAGATATACCCCCAGCCCTTTTTACTTTTTATTTATTTTATTTTATTTTAGTTTGGTACTGGGGATTGAACCCAGGGGTGTTCTATCTTTGAGCTACATCCCCAGCCCTGTTTTATTTTATTTTATTTTATTTTTTATTTTGAAACAGGTTCTCACTAAGTTGCTGAGGCTGGCTTTGAAACTGTGATCCTCCTGTCTCAGCCTCCCAAGTACTGGGATTACAGGTAGGCACTACTATGCCCAGCTTACTTTTTATTTGGAAACAGGGTCTTGCTGTGTTGCTGAGGGTCTCGCTAAATTACTGAGATTGGCCTCAAACCTGCAGTCATCCTGTCTCAGCCTCCTGGGTGGGATTACAGGCATGCACCACCACACCCTTTCATATTATTGTTGGAGCAAAAACTTTAGCTGTCTTCATCAGCTACTCTTTGGGGGTGTAAGTTACTAGATGATCCTGTGGGTCCCTGTTGGCTCCACGATTAAATGATGGGTGCATTTACTTCTTGGCTTCTTCACTCTAAAAGGGTGAGCTGAGGACTCTGAAAGAGGACCAAGCAGTGCCAAGGCATCATCCGGTCCATCTGCCTCTCAGACCTGTGTCTTTGGGGGGACAAATGAGCTGGAAGTACAGCTGCAGCCAGGTGACTCTCAGTGATCACTCACACACACCCATTTCCTCGTGGTCTGACTTATCAGGAGGATGCAAATATGATTCAGAGGTAGTTTTATAAGAGTTTTTACCCTGGTTAAACCATAATCAAGTGGCTATTTCCATTTTTCTAATGTCATCTGATTAGCTTACGGATGCCCACCCTTTCTTGCCCTGACTCATGGAGGGAGGCTGCTGCTTGCTAAGCGACGGTGCTGCTAGAGAGGAAGCCGGCTGGCAGCATCTCCACCCGATGGGCATCCTGGCAGACTCCAGAGAGGGAAGCACGTGGTCATGACTCCTCGAAGTGGTACATCCATGGCGGAAACACTTTCACCTGCTTTAGTGTATTCTTCTTCTCCGGAGAGAAGGCTGAGCCGATATTGCCCAGACCCATTTCATACACAAAGAAACTGCATTTCAGGGAAGCTATGGCCTGAGGTCCCACACCTGCATCTGGGAAAATTCCAGCTGGAGTCAGACCATCAAAGTTAGGGGATAAGGGAGGCTTTTTCTTTCTGCTTCAAACTTTTCTACATTGTTTGGGTAGTTCCCAAAGAACAATGACAATTTTGACAACAATCTTTTTTTTCACAAACTGAAAATCCTGTTTATTATATTTGTAATTATTATTCATAATTTTTAGAAAATGAAAAGAGGGCCTTAGCAATCCTTTGGTTGAATCCTCTCACTTTTATAGACCAGAAAGCCAAGACAAGGCCGGGCGTGGTGGCGCACGCTTGTAATCCCAGTACTTTGGGAGGCGGAGACCGGAGGATCCGGGTTCGCGGCCAGCCTCAGCTCTCTCTCTCTCTCTCTCTCTCTCTCTCTCCTTAGTGAGGCCTTCCGCAACTTCGTGAGATCCGGTTTCAAAATAAAGTATTAAAAAAAATAGGGCCGGGGGTGTAGCACAGAGGTAGAATGCCCCTGGGTTCAATCTCCGGTACCGCAAAAAAAAAAAAAAAGAAAGCCAAGACAATATAAGTTGGTCAATGTGATAAGCAGCATGAGTAGTGATAGAAAATCGGTGACAGAATTTAATAGAGTAAATGCGATGATTTAAGTTCCATGTTCTGCTTAGTGCACATTTAGTATATGTGCTGCCGAAGCGAGCACAGCTTAGTGCACATTTAGCCGTCTGAACTAACTCAGTTGACTGCAGGCTGGGCCACTCAGAGAGGTGCCTGACATTTGGCTTTGTGGTCTGTGAAATCCCAGGTCAGAAAATGGAACTTCTTGCTATCATCTTGAACCTTGCATTTCTTTTCTCTCTTTCCTTTCTTCCTTCCTCTCTTTCTTTCTTTCTTTTAAATCCAGGGCCTCCCACATGCTAAGCAAGTACTCTCCCACTGGGCTATATCCCCAGCCCTATACTCTTAAACAGGTGCTCTCTGACTTTGGGAAGCCCTCTACTCTCGAGGGTCGCTGCTCCACATGGCTCCTCCAGACCTGTCCATCTTTGCCACAGTGTCCTTGATGCCCCTAGCTCAGTTCTCTATTCTGTTAGTACTCATCACTTGGATGGACCCCTGTCCTTTGTCTCCCAGTTATCTTTCTTTTTTTCTTTTTTTTTTTTCAGATCTGGGGATGGAACCCAGGGGCATTCTACCTCCGAACTACACCCCCAACCCTACTTTTTTAATACTTTATTTTGAAACAGGGTCTCACTAAGTTGTGGAGGGCCTCACTAAGTAGCTGAGGCTGGCCACAAACCTGGATCCTCCGGTCTCAGCCTCCCAAGTACTGGGATTACAAGTGTGCTCCCCCACTCCTGGCTCCCAGTTATCTTTCATTGACCTCAGTTATTTTTAGTTTAGAATTTTTTTTCTTGTGCAATGACTGCCCTGCTCACTGGTGCATAGGAAATGGGAATATTGATTATTTAGCACTGTTGTTGGCTCTTTTGGTTATGTTTTGGCTAAAAGTATGTCTATAAAATTCTCTTAGGATGAAATAGTGTTATCAGGTGGTAAAATCCTAAGGGTATTTTGAGGATACCTGTGCTCTTCCCATCAATGTTAATACAGGCTTCATATGGCTTGTTTGTAAATATACCAGATTAGCTGGGCATGGTGGTGCATGCCTGTAATCCTACTACTTGGGAGGCTGAGACAGGAGGATCGCAGGTTCAAGGACAGCCTAAGCAACATAGCGAGACTCTCAGCAACCTAGCAAGACCCTGTTTCAAAAACAAAAAATAAAAAGAGCTGGGGGTATAGGTTGGAGGTAGAATGCCCCTGGCTTCTATCCCCATTACCAAAACAAAAACAAAACTAAATAAATAAATATACCAGATCTGTAAGATCATTTCAGGTTAAAAAGTTGGCTGCCTATAACTTTCTTGCCATTATATATTTATAGGTAGTGCAGACAGTGAGTGTTAAGGAAACAGGAAAGGGTGAACTTTCAGTAGTTCGTATTATTAATTCATTATATTGGATGGAATATGTTATATTCTAACCTTTCCTTCTCAGAAAAATTTTCTGAACCAATATATTGTACCACTCAGAGAAATACTATGCTTAAGCCTATTGGTAAAATGTAGAATCTTAACCATGTTCAATTATAAAGCAAGCTGTTGATATAGACAGAGATGAGGGTGAAGGGGAAGAAAGAGATGGAAGGGAAAATGAGCAAATGCTAAATCTTTGTCATTTTTCATAGGACTCAGTCCAGTTTTCTACTTCCATTAGTGACAGACTAAGCCTTTTTGTTTGTTGTATTTGGAAAGATTAAGAAAATGGAGCTAACATTTATGTCAGCAACTTTATATACTAAGTGGTAACATATCTCTCTGCGTATATTTTCAAGATTTATCTTGTTTCATTAAAGCTGCAGATGTGTGTCATCTATTTTAAATGTCTGCATAGTTTCAGCACTAGGCATCTTATTAGTCTCATCATCTAGACAAAGGCAGGAAATTGAAGAAATGGAAAAATTAGGAGAATAAATTCCACTACCTCCATGTGTAATGGCAGTGATGGTCAGTAATATTGTAATCTGAAAGGGTCAAGTGTGGTATGTTATAGCTGCCCAATTAAGAAGCCAGATCTAATGCAGAAAGATTAGAACATTTTTTTTAAAAATTATCATGTACTTTGATATCTCAGAAATGTAAAGGATGACCAGGTGTGGTGGCACAAGCCTGTAATCTCAGTACTTGGGAGACTGAAACAGGAGGATCGCAGGTTTGAGGCCAGCATCAACAACTTAGTGAGAACCTGTTGAAAGAAAGAAAAAAGGAAAGAAAGGAAGGAAAGCACTGAAGGAGGGAGGGAGGGAGGAAGGAAGGACTGGGGGTATAGCTCAGAGGCAGAGCACCCCTGGGTTCAATATCCAGTACCAAGAAAAAAAGAAAGTTAGAAGCTGGGCGTGGTGGCACACACTTGTAATCCCAGTACTTTGGGAGGCGGAGACCGGAGGATCCAGGTTTGCGGCCAGCCTCAGCTCTCTCTCTCTCTCTCTCTCTCTCTCTCTCCGTCTCTCTCTCTCTACTTAGTGAGTCCCTCCGCAACTTCGTGAGACTCAGTTTCAAAATAAAGTATAAAAAATAGGACCGTGGGTATAGCACGGAGGCAGAACACCCCTGGGTTCAATCCCCGGTACCGCAAAAAAAAAAAAAAAAAAAAAAAAAAAGAAAGTTAGAGGATGGATTCAGAGTGGTCGCAGTGGTCCCAGTCCAGTGGAAGCCTGGCAGGGCTCTGGCAGTGAGGACGACAGGGAGGCAGGCTCATTCTTCCCTGGCCTTTCATTTGACCCTTCCCTGGCTCAGGGCCCATCCATCCTTCCTCCTTTTGTCTTTTCTGTGAGAGCAAGATTCCATAGCAGCCTTCCAAGACCTGGCCCTTATGCTCTGAGGATTTACCAAGTGAGTCGTTGCTTCTCGTGGACCGCAAGTCATCAGACAGGGCACACAGGGGAGAAGTGGGGAGGGCTGTGCAGCTGAAGCGGGGCTTTCTGCAGCATGGCTCATCCTGCTGCATGTGGATGATGGATGAGTGGCAAGTCCAGTCCAGGAGAGCAAAAACAGCCTCTCGAAAGCCCTTGAAGTCAAGCGGCCGCCATTGCTAGGGATGGTGGGCTTGCGCTGGACCACCGCTAAGGCTCAGCCATTGTGCTATGACCAAGGACAATGGGGCGGTCCCTGATCTATCAGAGGTCCCCCAAATTGCCCGCTGCTCAGCTTGGATCTTTCTAGAATCAAGCAGATGATAAAATGAGCCCATGGTGTCATTTGCAGAAAAGGAAGGAAAACTAAAGGTGGCCATAGGAGAAGTTCCTTGCAGAACTGGACTGAGGGTTTCCTGGAAGGATGAGGACAGAGATGGAGGAGACACTGGTTTGAGTGAGGTTTGGAGTTTGGATTCAGTGATCCTTGGGTGCAGGAGTAGTGTGTTGTTTGGGGGCATCCATGCTCTAAAAGTGAGTAAATTACTTGGAGGCACAGTCCGTCCATGTGACTCTCGCCCTTCGAATGCGGCCAGCCTGCCCTGATAACCCACTTCTCAGACTGCTGTCTGGTGAGTCGACTCCTCGCCTCCTTGTGCCCTGTGCTCCCCTCCTGGGTCCTCAGCTCTTCAGCACAGCGTCCGCTGTCTCCTGAGTTCTGCTCCAGGTCCCCTCGATCTGACACCCCAGTGACCCTTCTCTGGCTCACCTAGCTTGCTTCCCCTCTCTCTCCTTCCTTGCCTAACTTTTGCATTGTCGACTCCATCTTGATTTTCTAAAACGAATCGTTTAATTAGAAAATGGAAATCCCAGGCAATGCGCAAGAGGAGAAACACGTCACTGTTTATTTTTAGAACCTTCACCCGGCACCCAACCTAGCCTTGAAGTGTATCGCCTTAGGAAAGGTTTCCACCAGCTCGCCTGCCAGGCCAAGAGAGGAAAATTACAATCGATTCCGTGTTTCTCTTGTAATAACCTCATCATAAATTCCAAAGCACAGGATGAGTCTGAGCGCGAAGCCCCAGTGCCGCTATCTGCACGTCCATCTTCATGACAGAGTGTTCTGAGCAGGTGTGTGTCATCGCCAGGCCTGTGTTTGCCGACCAACATCAAGCTTTGGGGGAAAGAAGAGACTTAAGTGAAAAGACTACAGGTTGTTCTCCCCTGGGAGTTCCGGGAAGCCCTGTCAGCTGGAACACTGGGAGTGAGCCTCGTGACCTAAACTGAGAATTGGCATGGCTGATACGACTTTTATAGGATGTTCTGCACGGACCGGTGACAGTTTGTGGATCACTTTGTATGAGATCCATAGACTCAGGCCAGGGTTAGCCTCACTTGTTGTTTTATCTCAGCTCAAAGCCTTTTGTTAAAAGGACAAACAAGAAAGTTCAGACGAGTCAAGAATGTACTCTAGATGCCAGCTCCAAGGGTAAAACTCCAAGGGCAAATCATATTTATTTTTCACCGTGTCCACAGGGATTAAAGGTTACAAAACTAAATGTCACTACTTCTATAACTTGTGCACATGAAAGATTTACCTTTGGTAGACGGCTGTGTCTACATTATGGGAATTCTTCCCCCAAATCTTTGCTCTGTGCAAGTTCTGAAAAAAATTGTTTTAGAGGTACTATATTCTTAATTGTAACTAATGAATATGTTATGAAACTCTGTTAGTTTTTTTCTGGAGGCTTTTGATTCCTACGTAGTATAATCTTTTTTTCTTTTGCCATACTGGGGATTGAACCCAGGGGCATTCTACCTCCAAGCTACACCCCCAGCACTATTTCCTATTCTTTATTTTGAAACAGGATCTCACTAAGTTGTGGAGGGCCTCACTAAGTAGCTGAGGCTGGCTGTGAATTGGTGATCCTCCTGTCACAGCCTCCTGAGTACTGGGATTACAAGCGTGCGCCACCACCCCGGCAAGTACAAAATTTTTAACTACTATATTGTCGAGGCCCTCAACAAAATAAGTAGTCTGTAATCCTTAAAAAGTGTCAAGGTTGCTGGGAATATGCTCTTGAATACAGGCACAGTTGTACTGTCAGTTGGACAGTCTTTAGAAGATTCTGGTGGAAGCTTGGCATGCCAACTCTTTTGACTTGTTTGTGCGGTGCTGGTAATGGAACCCAGGGCCTCACGCATGCTAGGCAAGTGCGCCACCACTGAGCTCCACCCCTGGAGCCACACCCCCAGTCCTCTCGAATGTCAGCATGGTCATGCACTGGATCCTATAGTCCAGCCCTGCTCCTCTGAGGTTTGGGTGGGAAGTAATTCCAAATATGTTGTGAAATTTACCACTGTGATATTGCTGCTGTAAACAGGATTTAATCTGCTAAGATTAGATGCCTTATCTTCAAATTCCACTGATATGAAATATCACGCTGGTACATCAAAGTGTTTGAAGACTGAATCAGATGTTTATATGATTCATACAAGTATGTAATTTTCCTCTAATGGCTCGTTTTTTCTGATTATGAACATAATGCTTACTTATTATAAAAAGGCAGATATAAACCAGCATAGAAATAATGAAAAGAAAACTCCAAGCAAAATCTTAACCACTCGGAAATGACCCACCACTGGTAACTTTGGAGGCTCATTCCCTCCTAATATGCATTTTGTCAATGGCCCCCATTCTTGAGACTTCCTGTTGAATATGTGCTTTTGTATCTGAATATTTTACTCACTTCAGTAGAAGCATTTTCCCATGTAGCAAAATTTCAGATATATATATATATATATTTTAGCTTTTTATTTTGACAATCTTATTTTTTTATTTTTATTTTTGCAGTGCTGGGAATCAAACTCAGAGCCTTACACATGCTAGGCAAGTGCTCTACCACTGAGCTATATATACCTCCAACCCGGAAGAAAGAAGTCTATTTTAAACATATGAAAGTACAAGAATAGTACAAAATATCTTTTTGTGTTCTTGTCACCTAGTGTTAACATTTCTCATAATTGCTTGCTCTCTCTCTCTCTCTAAATATATATATATATATATACATAATGTATACTTTGTACACATTAATTAAGTTGAAGCTATTGTACCCCTTTATATTACTTTATATAGTCACAATAGTATTATAAAACTCTCTCTATATATATATACTATCTATAATATATACTATGTACACATTAATTAAGTTGCAGCTATTGTACCCCTTTATATTACTTTATGTAGTCACAATAGTATTATAAAACTCAGGAAACTGGAAATTTAACATTGATACAGGACTATTATCTAATATAAACTCTATTTTCAAATCTTCCAATTTTTTTCTGAAATGCCCTTTATAGGTTTTTCTTTTTCCCCCAAACCAAGATCCAGTCCCAGATCACACTTTGCATTTAGATGTCTTATCTCTTTAGCCTCCTTTAATCTAGAAAAGTTCTTTTTCACTGTTTTTCAGGCCCTGGGCACATGTAAAGAAGACAGGCCAGTTGTTTTGCACAGTGTCCCTCCCTGTGAACTAGTCTGTTTTCTACACCTGGTCTTTAGTGGCTGCAGAATTTTAGTAGCCATTGAATTTTAGTTAGATGATGGTTTATGTTGGGTGACTTGGTGGCTTCTGATGTTTGCCTTTATAAATAACGTTGCTGCGGCCATCCTTATACTTAAGTTTTTTTAGCAAGCATCCCTGGCTATTTCTGTTTGATAGAATCCTGGAAATAAAAGTACTGGATAAACTGGCATAGGTATGTAGACTCCTAAGACATATTTCTCAAGTGCTTTTCAGAAAGGTGAAACTGCTAATAATAAAATCTTACAAGTTGCCACAAGGTACACATGTATCAAAAAATATATGATACTCCATTGATAGGTACTTTTTTATGGTCCTGGGGATTGAACCCAGGGGCATTCTACCACTGAGCTATGACCCCAGCCGCATTTTATTTTTTATTTTTTATTTTTTTTTTCATGTTTTTATTGGTGCATTGTAGTCTCACATCACAATGAGTATCAGTTTGGTGTTAACATACATGCACACAGCTCTTGGTGTCCCTCCCCCCCACCTCCCCCCCGCCTCCCCCCCACATGTAGCACTGAGAATGATGTTGGCATAATCTCATATATACACCTTGTTTATGACAGTAATTCCA
>PVJS01047683.1:0-15354 GCA_004027185.1 Glis glis
ACTTAGCATAATGTTCTCCAGTTCTCTCCATTTCCCTGCAAATGATGTGATTTTGTTCTTCTTTGTGGCCACGTAAAATTCCATTGTGTACATATCCCATAGTTTTGTGATGGACACCTTGGCTGGTTCCAAAGTTTGGCAATTGTGAATTGTGCAGCTATAAACATAGAATTTCATGTAAAAACTCTTACTATTTATTGGGTAGAGCTAAAAGAGAAGACTATACATTTTCAGATCCCCAGGTTCCTTAATACTTAAAGCATGTCCAATAGACCACCTGAGAACTTGCCCAAAATTCAGATTCTCAGGATGGACCATAACTAAATCTGAATCTCAGTTTTAACAAGATCTGGTGGTTTCAGAAGTACATTAAAGATTGAGGACTGTTTTAATTACTATTTTAAAATGTCAAATAGTATAAGATTTCATCAAATTAAAATTTAAAGGCAAAAGTTTAAATGATAAATTTTCAAAATTCATGAAGTAGTAAATAATCTGGGTACAAGTTTTTTTAATCATGCTCTAATAATAAATAATCTGAAATTTCCACTTACTCTGTTTCAGACACACTTCTAAATGTGTGACCTAATTTTTTCCTCCTAATCATATGAAAGTGGATATTATTGAATATAAAGGAACAAGAAAGCATGACAATTTACCCCAGATTACATAGCTGCTTAGTGTAATCATAGTGTATTTTTAGTGTAATTTTTATTCCAGAAGAGCCTTATCTTGCAACCACCCCATTATATACCTTATTTAGATTCTATATTCCATTTTAGATCTCCAGAGGCTATTAACAAATCATCACAGATTTTTAAAAACTCAATCTAATTGAAAACATGAAATTAAACATAAATTCTATAAATCAGTGCTATTGTTTATTCATATACAAACGCTTCCTGAAAGCATCTCTTAGTTTCTATAAGTTTCTGGGTGCCAAGATTCCCTTTGCACAGTACTAAAAAGCAGTTATGAAGCATCTATTATGAACCCATTCTTACCTTCCAAGTGATGCATTGATTTCTAGAGAAAAACAAAAATATGTTTCATATTTCTGTGCTTCCTTCTTGAAAGTGAACTGTTTGTTGCATAATAAAAGAGAATTTTCCTAGAAGACTCATCAACCTTTGACCAAATGTCCTAGGAGAACTCTGAGAAACTACCTCTGAAATGTCTTCTCTGAATTATTAACTGCTTTATACAAAATGAGTCCCCCAAAGCAAGTTTAAGTATGGAGCAAAATACATAAAAATAATACTAAAATTTTTCCACTGACATAGTATTTTTCCCCAAATCTAAGTTTACTGCTAAAGGAGCTATATCATTTTTGTACTAATAGATTTTTATAATGAGCATGAATCAAAAAGGAAATAATTCTTTCAATATTTGAAAGCTGGAAAACAAAAATGCTTTCTACTTAGTTGGCTCATATTAGACCTATTTCCACTTTTGTTTGGAGGCTTTGTTGGGGTTTCCAAAAGCAGTTGTGTTATATGACTAAAGGTGATTTTGTCACAGTATGACTGGAGTAGTCCAGATTTATGTCCATTGCTCAAATTGCAATGAGCAAGAGCCGACCCTTTCATTATCAGAAGTGTTCAATATTGAATGGTAATCATATGTTCAACCTACATATTACACCATTGCACTAGGAAATTGATACTGACATTCAGCTAATAATTTCATTTTTTATTCATGTGGTAAACAAAAGCTCATTTGATCACAAATGGCCTAAATATATGCTTTAGAGTGTAGCTTTGTTGATGGTTATGACTGATCAACTTTGATAAAAGGTTAAGATAAACAAGAAAACTTTGCAGACTTGTACAAATATACAGTTATGCTTTTACAAATTATATTGAATTATAATTTTTACAAGTTAAGTTGCAAATTAAAATTGTATTGTATAATGATAAGAATGCTTTATTTAAAAAAATTGAGACAAATCTAATTACTCTTATCTAACACTGAATCTGAACAAAGCAATCCTTATTCCTAAAGGATAGAGAAAACTGAGTTTTGGGTAAATGAGAATTCCCAGAGCAGATATATAAATTTGCCAAGAGGAGGCTTTTTTATGATGTAGATTAGATGCTTTTAAACATTTGATTGTTCCCTTTTGATGTCATGACGTTATTGTCAAATCTACCTAAGAGGCCTTCTCTAGTTTGACCTCTAGTCTCAACTGTCTGTGGGTACTCCAGAGATCCTGTCTCCTTTGGGGCTATCTGTGTGACCTATTAAAATTATTTGCTTTTTACATGTTAATTACTCACCTACTATAAAGCTAAATATCTTGCCTTACTCAATTTTTATATCCCCAGTAGCTTAGTCAGGTTGTTTACCTCTTTGAATAAACACATAAATAGAAAATGAATACACAAATGAGGAGACAGTAGATTTTCATATAATCTGATATAATTTGGGAATAAAATATCAACCATCTTGGGTACATAGCTGAGATAAGACAAAAGCAAGGTATTACGGTTCATGCCTGTAATTCCAGCTATTTAGGAGACTGAGGCAAGAGGATCACAAGTTCAAGCTAGCCCTCAACAGCATAATGAGACCCTGTTCCAAAACAAAAAAATAAACAGGACTGTGGATGTAGCTTAATGGTAAATTGCCACTGGGTTCAATATGAAGTACCAAAAAAAAGTACATAGGGAACAGTAGTAAATTGTTTTAATTGATGTAAATCAGTCATAAAGGAAGGTGCTATCTAATGAGAACTTTAATATAGAAAAACAGTCTCTTCTAGCCGGGCGTGGTGTTGCACGCTTGTAATCCCAGTACTTTGGGAGGAGGAGACCAGAGGATCTGGGTTCACAGCCAGCCTCAGCTCTCTCTCTCTCTCACTCTCTCTCTCTCTCACTCTCTCTCCCTGTCTCTCTCTCTCTCTCTCTCTCTCTCTCTCTCTCTCTCTCTCTACCTAGTGAGGCCCTCCGCAACTTCGTGAGACCCGGTTTCAAACTAAAGTATAAAAAAATAGGGCCGGGGTGTAGCGCGGAGGTCAAATGCCCCTGGGTTCAATCCCCGGTACCGCAAAAAAAAAAAAAAAAGGAAAAACAGTCTCTTCTCATCCCCTATGTGAAGACCCTGAATTACTCCAAAATTTTTGTATCCCAGAAAAATGCTCCTGTCATTTGACTGTGAATAGGCTATAAATATTATTATACTATTTTATTATTTAAAATATATAGTATGAATCCTTTATAAAAAGGCATACTAACAATCAACATTAATAATTCTTTTAAATCCTCTCTATGTATGGATATTTTCTTCAGCACATAAAATCTTTCTAAAGGGTAAAATGGCAGTTAATTCTAGGTGTAGAATTGGGGATTTTCCAGATTATCATAAAATCTGGAAAATCAGAGGTATGTGTGTTCTTTTAAAAACCTTTTAAATTACAATTCTTGAATGATTATTAATTTTAATGTAATGATTTACATTAATTGTGAAGCAGATATTTTAAATTTGTTAGTTTTAAATAATTATTAATTTTCATTAATAATTATTAATTTTTAAATTAAACTCAATAGGAATTGCTAACTAAACACTATCAAAATCAGCATGCCAGCCAGATTTGCTGGTGCATGCCTATAATCCTAGTCCTTGGGAGGCTGAAACAGGAGGATTGCATGTTCAAGGACAGTCTTTGCAATTTAGCAAGGCTCTCAACTTAGCAAGACCCTGTTTAAAATAAAATATAGAATAGGGTTGGGGTTGTAGCTCAGAAGTAGAACACCCTGGGTTCAATCCCCAATACCCCCCCCCACAGTATGCCTAAAACAAAACAAACAAAAATTATCTAGTGTATTTAAAATGCCACCAAAATTTACATATATATCCCTCCCAGTAAAAAAGATTAGAGCACATACAATGTAAGTTACTCCATAAAGCAAATAATCAAAACAAATAATATAAGGCAAATTGCATTTTAAAAGGCAAAATAAATGATAAATTCATCTAAAATTTGAAAATTTGTAGCTGGTCACAGTGGCACAGGCTGTAATACCAGCTATTTGAGAGTCTGAGGCAGGAGAACACACAGAAGTTCAAGGGTAGCCTGGACAACTTAGTGAGACCCTGTCCCAAAGTAAAAAATAAAAATGGTTGGGATGTAGCTCAGTGGTAGAAAGACACTGGGTGAAATCCCGAATACCACAAATGAATAAATAATTTGAAAATGTGTGAATACCCTATTTTTGTGCCAAGAATTTCCTTTATAGGAATTAAATTTTTCAAAAGATATAACAGGAATTTTATTGACATATTAGTCTTTTCAATTTTCCATTCAACATAAAACCATGTTCCTATAACAACCATAACTTTGCAAATTTTTTATTTTAATTTTTAATAATGCCAATCCATTTTCTGTAAAATCTGTTATCATAGGCATGAATAACTTCCTTGTTAAAAATTTCCTCCAGAATTTCCTGGGAGAAGAATTAGGCAGAAAATTAATTTCCTATTCGGGAGAATTTTTAGAATCTAAACCTATTGGTTGAATCAAAACCACAAAATTAGCATTTTACTAATCACTAGGTTTAAATACCTGTGAAGCAAAGACATCAGCCATCTCATTGATCTTCAACCCGTCTTGCTTCTTCCCAGTTCCAGGATCAAGGTATTGTGTTTATATATGGCAAAATTACTATGATTCCATGCTATCTAATCTCTTTCCTTCACTCATTATTAAGATGAACTTGCAACTTTTCTATATGTTTGCAAAATATTGATATATTTGTATAATACATTGGCCTCTTAAAAATGCATTTGCAAATTTTGTTACCATCTCAGAGTTCAGGTGAGAAATCAATAGAGTTTTAAAAAGCCAAATCATTTTTATAATTTTTGTAACTAAAATAGTGTACATTGAAAAAATACATAATTTTGATATAAACTTGGGTTAAGGAAATTTGAATTATTTTTGTCCAATTCTATGGAAAGTTGTCATGAAAAATAATTTTTTATCTTTCCAGTTACCATAGCAAAGACCATTTTGGCAGAATATTTCAAGTTGATTTTTGTTCCATGTTATTTGGCTAACAAAATTAATTGTATAATGTGTATGTCAATGATATAATAGGTATAGATGTTTGCTTTTGTGAAGATTATTTAAATTTAGATATTGAGAAGCATACAAATGTACATACGGTAAATTAATTTGGAGTTAAAGGTATACCTTTTCCTAAGGCATTCCTAATGCATTAGATTCTCCTGTTGTAGACTGAAGCAGTATAGATAAAATCCACCAGTGTTAGTTTGTTGACTAAGGTGTGAACAAATTGCATGTATCACCTGATTTTCCCCCATCATTTCTCTAGAAACCATTTTCTCAGAACATGTAAATGTCAGCGTTCCTGGGTTCTTGAAATCTGATGGAACCTTAGAAATCAGTCATAAGGCTTCAGAATCTTATGACTATTCAATTCAATCATCTTCCTATATCATGTCATAGCTATCCAATGTAGCAGAATATGCACTGATAGCTAGATCCTTTTTAAAATTAATTGATAGAGGTGAATAGCTTCTACATAATGAACTGACAGTATTTTTCACAAAAACTCAAAGAGCAGAATGCACTCAAATATATTTAAGAGAAATGGATTTTCAGATAAAAACAAATGCTAATTCTCAGTTGGTTTTAGTTTATTGCCCACTTTATCAAACAGAACAATGTAAGAGGAAACTCTTTTCTTTAAATTCTGTTTATTGATACTTGTCTATTCCTCTAAAGAAACCACCTCACCATATTAAAGAGAGTTTTAGAGTGTTAGTAAACAAAAATGATAGTAAGAAAATGGTATTTCTAAATAATACATAAGAACTGAGATAACAAGAATAATTGTTTGAGTAGCAAAATTAAAAATCTTAAATTTATAAAAATACGTCTTCTTAAATGAACACATTTTTGATAAGCCCAAATTATCATAATTTGACATTTTATTGAAAAATCAAGGTTTTTATCATGAAGCAAATTTTATATATAAAGACATAACTTTTTTTTCTTTCTTTTCTTATCCATTTTGATAGGCCTTGACAACCATGAAGCTTATCATCCTCACCTGCCTTGTGGCTGTTGCTCTTGCCAGACCTGTAAGTACAATAGACAATTATGAAGGCTCTCCATTCTTTTTAGAATTGACCTGATGCCTCATCAAATATGAGATACTGAAAATGAAAATCTTAAAGCATCAGATGATCTCTAATGCTTTGCATTTTTATCAATATATACTTCATAAGCACTCCTTAGTAAAAAATAAATAAAAAATAAAAAGGAAGAAGTAAGCTATTGCATAACATAATAAATAGTATCAAACAATGTAATTAGGCTCCTTCTTGGGTCCACCAAAAATGAGCATATTTCTAAACATGAAATAGATATCCAATATTTCTTTACCAAATATAACATAAAGCCACATGTTCCAGTATATCCTACTCTTGGAACCAAAGTCAAACCTTTGAGATGGCTTGTGTCAGACTATTTTGTCCTTAAGGAAAATAACACATTTATTCCAAAGGAAATACTATGGTATTTGTTTATTTCATCATTTAAATAACCTTAAATCTTGCTCCATAGTCAAAATTCAGATTGAGATAAAGTATTATATAATTTAATTGAAAATAAAAATGAAAATTTAAAAATTTAATTAGGAAACTATACATTTTCCCCCAAATTTTATAATGGTTTTAAATCATTTTTAGGCCTATCATGTAATAGAAATACTTCATAAAACTAAAATTCTTTGTATATCTGGATTAATTAAAACTAACTCAAAATTTTTAATTTTTAAAGACTTTTTATATAGTTTTCTCAATTCTCTGCCTTATTCTAAAGAAAGGAAATAAACTATTTTGATTTTATATTTGTCAATTAAATAATTGCTATTGTGGCAGTATTTTGTTGTTGATTTTATTCCAAGGAAAATTTGATCTCTGACAAATTTTGCAATTAAGTTAAAATCCTTTCTTAAATAGCAATATTAAATTCATAACATTATATGTGTGTTATTGTACTGGTATTCCTATTTTGATTGATTTTTGTTTGTTTCTGCTTAACAATTCTTTCACTGTTTTTCACAGAAACTTCCTCTTAGAAACCTAGAACTCCTTCAAGTAAGTATTCTATTCTAAGTTTCAAGAAATCACTCTAATCATAGCACTTCAGTGATAATATAACAACAGTATATAGACTCTAAATGTGTTCTTCCCTTCTCTGTGAAACAGCTCATCTTACCTTTGCCAAGATATCAATTCTTCAGTTCAAGTACTGACAAATACAATATTATTTATTCTCACGAAGCTTCTTAGAGATGAGAGTACATGACCTATATAAACTTTGGTTAATAAAAACGTTGATATTATAGAAGTAGTTAATTAAACATAATATGTTAACATGGTTTACCTTAACATATTCTTGTTTCTATATTCTTTATACTTTTATTAGTACATTGCAATTATACAATCATAGTGAGGTTTAATGTGATACAAACATACATATGCATACCTCTTGTTATACCTCCCTCCACACCAACCCCAGAACCCGTCCTCCCTCCCCATAGATACTAGCTAAACTGGTAGTAATACCTTTAAATATTGCCAAAGCATTATTTGAACTGTTTCCTTCCTCTTTCCTCCTTTTTTGTCTCCTATATCCCTCCCACAATCCCCTTCCACAGTTCTACTTGTCTCTCTCCACGTTTATCCAAAGTCCCCTATGTTTCTTATTTTCTCTCTAGCTTCCACATATGAGAGAAAA
This sequence comes from Glis glis, assembly GCA_004027185.1. Lineage (NCBI taxonomy): Eukaryota > Metazoa > Chordata > Mammalia > Rodentia > Gliridae > Glis > Glis glis. The sequence goes on from PVJS01047683.1 coordinate 7,772, forward strand.
CACACAACTTAACTTTCTGAGACTGGCTGATCTCACTTAACATGATATTCTCTAGTTCCATTCATTTTCCTGCAAATGACATAATTTGCTCTTCTTCATAACTGAGTAGAATTGCATTGTGTGCATGTGCCATATTTTCTTTATGCATTCATCTGTTGACAGACACCAGGTTGTTTTCATAATTGGGCTATTGTGAATTGTGCTGCTATTGACATGTATATAGATGTATTGCTATATATAGTATTCTAACTAATTCTTATGGAAAAATACCAAAGAGTGGTATAGCTGAGTCATATGGTTGCTTCTATATCTTTTACATGCAATCAAGCATGTGGTTTATAATTTGGTCTTATTTTGCACATTGAATCTTGAATTAAATACCTCTATCACAGCCTTATACAAAATGCATTAATCATCCATTCTGTCCAAAACTAATGCCATTTATTATTTTTATTATCCTTTGCAGAATCAACCAGACAACAGTGAGGTAAACTATTTGTTTAGGGAATCAGGTTTTCTCTTCCCCCACCCCTCTCTATTTTGCAGTTAGCCATAATGAATACTGAATGTCTGCATTTTTATTTTTATTTTTATTTTTACTTTCAAATGTATCCAATTACTCAGGTACCTGGATTACTTTCTCAATTCTGTTTTGATGAAATTCTGGTTCAGTGTCTTCTTTTGACACTTTGATAAGCAGGGACTTAATAAATATATAGGTCTGGTGAAGAAGGTAGAGATTGGTAGTGATACCTTCATATAAAAACATAATATTTAAATTATTTCCTTCTTATCTCCCCTTTTTTCCTGTCTCCACTGCCATCCACCAATCACCTTCCACTATTCTATTCATCTCTTTCCTCATTTATCTGAAGTCCCTTTTGTTTCCTATTTTCTCTCTAACTTCCACATATGAAAGAAAACCCTTAACTTTCTGAGACTGGCTGTCTCACTTTATATAATATTCTCTAGTTCCATCCATTTCATGAAAATGACATTATTTTTATCTAAGAAATCTGCTAGTTTACCAAATTAAATGGAACACTTGTGTTCAAATGAAAACAAATGTTCATTTTTGTTGTGTCTACCTTTTTATCACATATTAATGAGATACCATGTAAAGTTTTGATACATGTATACATTATCTGGTGTGCTTATAATTTTTATAACTCTTAATTTCTTCAAGGAAATCTCTGAAGAAAGAAAGTTTCCCAGGTTTGCTCAGGTAAGTGTTATATATTTATTCTTAAAACAAAAGCATAATTTCTATGAGAATTTAACATTTGTTTATAAAAATATTTTCTACTTGAATTGAGCAATCCTTCCCTCCATTAATGAGCTTCTTTAAATTTTAATTTGTACCTAAATGCCTCTTCCCAAAACACTTTTACTTTACTTTGCATGACCTATGTAGAACATTACAACTTCCATAGTCATTAATATGGAATATTCTTAATTGTAAATAGTATTTCACATATGTTGCATTTTTCCATAATTTTGTGACTTAATTGTCAAATGGAAGAGTACTACATTTTAACTCAAGACCATCATTTTAAAGACTTGATAGATAAACCAACTTTGAATGAATTTTAACATAATTTATTTTTCTATAACTTACACCAGTAGAATTAAGAGAGGTAAGTACAGGATTTACTGTAGAGTTAAAATAAGAAACAAGTATTAAGATCAAGAAACCTCAGAACCATGCATAAGACAAAAGAAAATACAAAGACAACAAAACTGAATAGAACCAATTTTAAAATATTTGAAATATACATTTACATACTGACAGTTTATGCAAAGAAAGGATAGCAAAGAAACATGGTTAGAAAAATATAGTAATAAATATTCAGGGATTTGTGTAAAACAGATTCACTTTTTAATTTGCAGCAGTGCGGTGTGAGGTACACTTTCTTATAGGTTTTCTTTCATTTATGTCATTAATACTGTTTTTCTCTTCTTTTCTATGCATAAGGAATACATCAATGAACTGAGCAGGGTAAGAAACATCAATAAAATTTAAACTATTTTAATAGTTTCCCTTTCAAAAATGTATTTCATAATATGTACTTTATTGATTTTAGCAGAGAGAACTTCTGAGGGAAAAACAAAGCGAAGAAATCAAGGTATCAGTTTTTCTTAAAATAGTGTGACAAAGTTATAAAACTTTGAAATAGAAAAAAATATTAATTTTGAAAAAATTTTCTCTAATGCATTTATCCTTTCCTTGAACTTCTCAGTCACATATTCAAAATGACTAGTGAAAATTCTAAAGAATAGTGATTTCATTGACTTAACTGTACACTTACAGTGAAATCAAGCACTAGTATGAATGAATGAATGAGTGAATGAATGCAATTATGGCCCTGCCAATGGCGCTTATTACCATGACTGAAGGGATACTTAATCAAGGATGTTTTATAAAGCAATGTATCTGACTCAAGAGTGTTTTACATAATCACACTTGATTTTTTTCTTTTTTTAAACATACTTTTCGACCTGGGTTGTCTACTAGCTTATTTTAAATAGGTTTAGTATTGAGAGACCACACAGTGCTTAAAATTTATGAAATTAAAAATATACATGCTTAACTACGTTTCATGCTGACTGATTATCTTTCCTTGGCAGGAAACTAGGGATGAGTCCACTGAGGTAAATTCTTTTGTGTTAAAACCATTGAACCCAATATGAAGAAAAGAAACAAGAAGGGTTTTCTTTAAATACATTACCCAAAATAATAAATAATTCTCTTAAAACTATGATAAGCCGGGTTTGGTGGCGCACGCTTGTAATCACAGTACTTGGGAGGCTAAGACAGGAGGATCGTGGGTTCGCAGCCAGCCTCAGCTATTTAGTGAGGCCCCTCCGCAACTTAGTGAGACCCTGTTTCAAAATAAAGAATAAAAAATAGGGCTGGGGTGTAGCTCAGAGGTATAATGCCCCTGGGTTCAATACCCAGTACTGCAAAAAAAAAAACTATGATAAATATCTCTAAGAAAGAGACATTCAAAGATAAGAAAAGATATAATGTATCATATGTTGGGCAGAATTAGATAACTAAACCAAGACTAATATTTTGAACTCAAGTTCTATGGATAATGTCAGTACTGTTTTTACTACTCTGGTCATGAAAACTGAGCACAATATAATAGGTGAAGAAAATCAATTTTGCCTAAGTATTTATACACCATTGAAACAATGCTGTCCTTTGGTGCACTTTTATTTACCACATGATCTTTAATCTAAGATATCTGCTCAATAATTCAGGAGCCAAGTCAAAAAAAAAGGAAAGAAAGAAGAGAAATTATAATGGTTAAAGGAAAATGATTACTTTTTCACATTGATTTACCTTACCACAATGTGAAAGAATTCAAAATGGCTTTTCTTAAACTATGAAAGGCAAATTAGGAAAATAGTCCTTCATTTGGCTCTAGCCAAAGTAGGAAGGATTTTTTGTTTTCCTTATTTCTTAATATTTCCACAAATTTGATTCTCTTTGGCACCTATTTTATTTGGTAATTATTAATTTTGCATTTGACTATATGTCATGAAAATGTGATGAATTCTCTTTTCCTTTTCTAAGGAACATGCTATGTCAAGTTCTGAGGTAAGACACTCTCTAATGAGCTCTACACGTATGTATCATATGTAGTATATGCAGTAAGCTTCATTTTAAAAAAGGTTGCTTCTCAAATTGAGCAAGATAAAAAACTGGATTTTTAACTCTTACTGTTTTCTTTTTTATATAATTTAATAGCCTTGAGATTACAAAAATTATGGGATATACACACAATGGAATTCTACTTAGCATTAACGAAGAACAAAATTATGTAATTTGCAGGAAATGCATGGACCTGGAGAACACTGTTAAGTGAGATTAGCCAGTCACAGAAAGTGAAGGGACCTATGTTTTCTCTCATATGCTGAAGCTAGGGAGTAATAAGGATACAAGAGGGACTTTAGATAATGGAAGAGAAACCCTAGAGGAGCAAGAAAGGTGGTCTAGGGGAGGGGGAATAGAGAATTAATTTAGAAAACACTTCCAGGGACATTATGTACATATGTGAGAATACCAATGTCAATCTCAATATCCTGTATGGGGAAGGGGTGTGTGGGGAGGGAGGCAGGGAAAAGCTGTGTGCATGTATGTTACTATCACTATGAACTACATTATGATGGAGACTATAATGCACCAACACAAATATTTTAAAAGTAGTTTCAGGATGAAATAGAAATAAACACTTAAGCTTGGGGTCTGGACAATCCAGTTCAACATGACTTTTCCTTCAAGGTTCCATTTTTATTTAAGAAGCTATATAAATTTTGCATTTTACACAATTATATGTTTGCTTCAATAAGTAAAAATATTGGTTTTGAGTTTTTAAGTTTCCTGGTGAATTATTAAACTCCCCCCACCAGTACTTTTCAAGTACTTGAAAAGTAAAATTGATATCCCTATGATGTGTAATTATAATGCACTAATAAAAGTATACAGAACATTTAAAAATTGACACTCCAAGAAAATAAATTACAGTGGCCCTGGATTCTTTCACTCAACCATTTCAATTCTCATATTCCAAGGGATAAGTAATCCCTCTGAAGATAGGGAACTAAGTTTTGTTCAAATTCCACAAGCCCCAGGAAGTCATGACACTTGTCTCTCTTAGCAGAGAGAATCTAGCAACAGTTCATCAAGTGAGATAAATGATTTTGATGTTAATTCAGTCTCAATTAATTAGAAGGTTTAATAAAACTTGTAATAAGAGGGTTATATATCTTATAGGGTCTCATTATACCAGCATTATCCTAATTTTAGTATGTGATTATCAACTAAAAAAAACAGTAAGAAAGCAAGTATTTGTCAAAATCAAATTTACAGATTTATGTCTGGGCAAACAATTTTATCTGGCCATGTGTGGAGTATTGTTTTTATTTGTGTATTTGTTTTCCCTTCTCGCTTAGCCCTTCCCAGACTTTGACAGAACTCAGTCTTATGATTAAAAATCCCCGCAATGGCAATACATCTAAACCAATCTTGCATATGTTTTATATCCTGTGTATAAATCAACGAATTCTAGGTTAATCTGACACTGGACTCCTCTAACTACTATTTACTCTTTGCTTGTTAATCTAGAAGAAAAAAAAGATACAGACATAGAAGATAATGAGGTCCTTTTTACTTTGGGAAAAGACCTTAATCCAAATTACAAAACTAAAACCAACTCAACCAAGGGAGGTTTCTGTTAACTCAGTAAAGATGTTTACTCCCCATCTACTTCCAACTGAGTCATGTCCCTGAGTCATGTCCCTGTGGAAGCAGTAAGAGGAAGACAGCAAGAATACAATATGTGGCACAAATTATTAACCTGATCTCATGAATCTGTGGCTAAAATCAGTTTACTAAATTTATTTGGTAATAGTATCTGGTTGAATAGTATTCTTGCCTAAAATATGAATTAATAAGTCATAGCTTAAAAACTGTATGTTTTTTTGTTTTTTAAAGGAAGTTGTTCCCCACATCACTGAGGTAAGATATATTTGTTAAATTTAACATTTATTAGTTATCCAAGATAAGTCAAAATTTACTTATGAAAATGTAATATATATACATATATTTTTTAGCAGAAGCACATTCCAAGGGAAGACATGGTCTACCAACTCATTCTGGTAATAATTCATTATGTTTCTCAAAAGCAGAGACACCAAGGAATGAATGAGAATGTCATATTGATAAATGATTTCTCTTCATTACCTGCTAGACTTTAATCCATAGTAAATAGTCTGATGGAGTCTAGATGTTTGTTGATTAGCCTATACAAATAAAAAAAATAACTTTATTATTCTAAATACATAATTCATGCTTTCAGTTGAGTATTTTTATTTTATAGTCACCTTTTGAATCTAAATAATGTAGCATCGAAGTGGTAACCTATCAATTTGGCCAGACTTAAGTTTGATTTGAAGATTCACATTTTACCAACATGTGATATTAGATGTTTTCCTTATTCACTGTAAGTCTATAACTTAAATTCTAAAATATCAGTGATAAAAATTAATACTAGGTGATATAATTTAATTAATATAATTCATGGCAAATAATAATCTCTCAATAAACATTAGCTTGTATTAGGAACATCATTTATTAACTTGGTTTATCTAATATTCTGTTTTAATATGGGCAAAGTTAAGTTTTCACAGTCAGAAAGCAGAAAGCATTTTCCATTTCTTGGTAATCCTGGCATAAGATCCACTGAAAGTATTATTGCCTTATACTCATATTAATATCCAACTTTATTGTAATTAATTTCAAGTTAAATAAAATTTAAAAGTACTTTTTGTAAACTTTTAAAAAGAAATATCTAAATTAGCCCAATTTACTTGTGGTAGAAGTAGCTCTAAAGTAGACTTAATAGTTCCTCATTCTTTACCCCTGGGAAAGGGAATTGTGTGGTTCATTATCTGAAAATGATGGGATTGGGCTGAATTACCCAAAAAATTGAGAATACATTTCCTTTTCAATAGGAACAGCTTTATAGACTGATCAAATTCAACCAACTCGAGCAGGTAATATTTTATTTTTAAAATGAAAAATATATTCCACGGTAGACTTAAAATGAATCTTAAATTGAGTCCACTTCTTAACATGTTTTTATTTTTCTCCAGAAATTGTTTATTCTAGCCTTGACCATTAATAATTCACAAATCATTTATCTAATGGTCTACATATTTACTGGCAAAGCTCAATTTTTTTCTATTTATGCTTAAACTAAAGTTGTAGATGACAGCCTTAATTAGTAACCAGGGAGAAATTTACTCTGTATTCCATGTCAAACCTTCACAGAGCCTCCCTGATGACATATTGTATTCAGGAATTTATCTTGCTGTTTAAATATTTGTTGAAGATTCCAGAAATGTGCTTACTGTGAAAACAGTCTTTTCATTGGAGGAAACAGTGTAGATGCTAGAGAAGAAATCAACCATGCTAAATATTAGAATTGCTTTTGTCGAACTTCTCACAATTTTCTCATCACAAATTTTGATCCTTTGAAGTATGATTGAAGTGTTTCATTTGGTAGCAGCAAAAAAAATTATTTCTCTTAGTTCCTACAAAATACTTTTTACTTAATAGGACCTTAAAGAGTTGGTCCTAATTTAACAAAATTGCATGTTTCACATTTTCTTCTTCTATCAATGAATCAGGAAGAAATTCAATAGGGAATTTAATTTGGACCCAAATTGTTACTCTAGTTTCAGTTTCCAAGTTCTTTCTGTTGTTGTTGTTTTGGTGGTACTGGGGATTGAACCCAGGGGCATTCTAACTCCGAGCTACACCCACCAGCCCTATTTTTTATTCTTTATTTTGAAACAGGGTCTCACTAAGTTGTGGAGGGCCTCACTAAGTAGCTGAGGCTGGCTGCGAACCCGGATCCTCCGGTCTCAGCCTCCCAAGTACTGGGATTACAAGCGTGTGCCACCACACCCGGCGTTCATGTTCTTTATGTTTAAAATAAAACCCAAATAAATTTGAATATCAGTGCACAACTAGAATCCATCATTACCACTCTTAGAAATTAACTGAGTAA
>PVJS01047684.1:0-15354 GCA_004027185.1 Glis glis
AAAAAAAAAAAAAAAAAAAAAAAAAAGATGAGTCCTATATAATACAAGTACACACTAGGCAGGATAAAAACAGGAACGGGGCAGAAGAGGACCAGAAGTCATTCACGATTGCCTATGTTGCCTTTTTTTTTTTTTTTGCGGTACCAGGGATGGAAGCCAGGGGCATTCTACCTCTGAGCTACACCCCCGGCTCTATTTTTTATCCTTTATTTTGAAACCGGGTCTCACGAAGTTGCGGAGGGCCTCACTAAGTAACTAAGGCTGGCTGCGAACCCTGATCCTCCGGTCTCCACCTCCCAAATACTGGGATTACAAGCGTGCACCACTACGCCCAGCCCTATGTTGCTTTTAACTTTATTCTTTTTTTTTTTTTTTTGGTGGTTTCATTATCCTGTTAGTATCACATTTAGTTATTTTAGGAGCTATCAATGAAGTGTTAGACTGGAATGCTGATTGGAGTTTTCGGTGGTATTGAGGGAACTACAATACAACTGTATAAAATTAAGTGCTAAGGAGGCAAAGTTCTAATAAGAAAGAGCCATAAAGGTAAATAGCAATGTGGCTTTGGCATGGGAGGTGGGGATGTCCAATAAGACAGACGACTTCTTTTCATGTCTATAATACTTGGGTCCCAGCATATCCACCACTTTATTAAATCCTCATTCAAATCTGCAAAGTATTTTGTTGTTGTTTTGTGTGTGTGTGTGTGTGTGTGTGTGTGTGTGTGTGTGTGTGGTACTGGGGATTGAACCCAAGGGCGTTCTACCTCTGAGCTATACCCCTGGCCCTATTTTATTTTTTATTTGAAACAGGGTCCCACTAAGTTGCTGAGGGCCTTGCTAAATTGCTAGGCTGTCCTTGAACCTGCAATCCTCTTGTTTCAGCCTCCCAAGTCCTGGGATTACAGGTGTGTGCCACCACACCCGGCTAAAGTAGTTGTTATCACCAATTCCCCTCCTCTTGTGGATAAAGATAACAGAGATTCAGAGGCTGGGTAACTGCCCAGGGAATTGAGAGAGCTGATTTGAGAAATTAGGTCTCAAGGGCTCCCAACCTTGGGATTTCCCTCCTGCACCTGCTTAGCATCCTACAGGATGCAAGAGGGATGGGGCAGGCTTGGACCAGTTCATTGGTCTAACAGCGCTATGCGACCCTCTGCGATTGACGATTGACTGGAAGTTACACTTGAAAGGAACTTGAACCATGCACGGATGCCCCAAACCTCTAGCATGGAGCTTTCCAGGGCCTTCTAGACATCACGCGGGGTTCAGCCAGTGGGAAGCATTGTATGAGGAACAGGGCGGCTGCTGAGATGGCCGGAGCCAGATAAGACTGCTGACAGAGGCCAGTGCCTGCTGCAGAGGCCTGCTCCATTCAAGCTCGAGAATGTGTCACTTCCTCCCTAGCTCCTATATAATTTCTCTGCGTGGGAGGAGGAGGAGGGAGGGATCTGAGCCTTGAAGGAATTCAGAATGGGTCCGGGTGGGGTGAGGGGAAGGCCAGACGAATGTAAAAAGCCAGTCAGAGTGGAAGAGTAGGATTTAACCGGCTGTGGCTACACCCTGTTTAAAAGCCCCAGTATATTTTTATTTCTTGGCTCATTCTCAGCCTACCCTCCTAAGTGCGTTCTCATCCTTTTTTTAATTCAGTGCTGGAATCTCAGCGCATTTGCTCCTCCCCCACCTCCTTGCATATGCAAAAGCTCACTCCCCTCTTTTGGCCGCATGTATTTTTCTGCAAAGCAGCAACATTAAGAGCTGGCTGAATGCTTTCCCCCCTCTACACTGCTTCCTTACCCCACTTATTAGAAATGTACCCCCTCCCCGTCACCCTCCCCCGCCATGCACGGTTCCCACAGGCTGGTTATTTTAAAGAGTGCTGGTTTATCTAGGAGCCGCCCTCAGCTCTTTCTCTGCAAAGTAATGGAAGGAAAGGAGAAAGTGGGGTTAGTGCTAAACCAATCCGAGTTAGCAGCAGAGCAACAGCATTTAGAAAGGGAAGACCTCATGTGTTTGGCGCTTTCTTTTTGCAGACAACAAAAGAGAGGCCTGTAGAGATTAGTCTCAGCTACTTAAGAACAGCACCCAGACTAGAGCTTGGGCCTCGGTGGACTTTGCATGGATGGTTGTTAGAGATCGGGCCTGAATTGGCTTCATCGTGCAAACATGTCCGACCCCCAAAGCGTGTGCCCTTAGGAAACCCACTTCATGTGTGTACCCGTGTGACCTGGGCTTTCCTTGAAACCCACGTCGAGTCAGTTCTTTCGTTCAACCTCCCTGATAGCTGGGCTTGCCATTCGAATGCATGGGGGTTTCATCTGCAGTCCCTCCTCTGACCCCTCTCCTAGGGAAGCCACCTAGACATTGGCAACAGCCAGTTTCTTTATTTGCTCTGCTTCTTATTTGGAAGCAGCTGAGCTTTCCCCAAAACAAGTCGGGACAATTCTAATTGGCGAGGTGTGTGTCAACAGTTCTAAACTCGCAGGCAGGCTTGCACCGCATTGTTCACCTTTCAGAGTGGTTCCAGAAAAGTCGCCGGCTCCCTCCCCAGCCCTCACTCGATACCACACACGCCCAGCCCACAGGATCAGAGGGACTTGTGCAAGGAGAATTTCCTGTTCTGCTGACTCATCTCCTGCAAGGAGATGGAAGACCAGTTGACATTGACTCTTTCGCCTTGCGAAGGGAAGTGGGAGTCCTTTAAGTTCAGGTCCCTTGGAGAGGAGGCCAAGTAGAGGTGACTGCCTGGCACATTGTGGGACTAAATAAATGAGCATTACATGTATTCCTGACAGCCCAAATAGCTAACAGTAGCAAGCATTGCAGGCAGAGGCTGCAAGGCCGGCTGGGAATGGAACGTGGCTCAGGGGGTCCCAGCTCTTGTTGTGCAGGGGGGCTCTTACCTACTGGCCTCCTGGACAGTTTGAAGGTGGCATGCCTGGATGTGGCGTGTGGGTGGGTAAAAATGCAACAACCAGACTTGAAATCCCATCTGCTCTCTGACTGAGAACAAAGGCATTCCTCCTCTTTTAGCCAAACCTAAATCGAGGGAAGGATGATTCAACCCAGGGTAGGAAACAGCAGGAAATCCGTCAATAGCATTTACATTTGGGAGGCAATAGAGCCAGATTTTTGCTGAAAGAGATGGGAATTTGGAAAAAAAGAAACCATAAAAGAATCTTGATAAGATTTGTGCATTTCAGTGTATATAGATTTTACCTTAAAATACATAAAATAATGAGAGCAGTGATGGGCATATGAGGGTCCATTTAATATTCCACTTATTTTGTAAATGCTTGTAATTTTTCAAAGTAACAATATTTCTAAAACTTGGGTTCCATTTTTGACTGATTTCTTTCTTTTTTTTTTGCGGTATTGGGGATTGAACCCAGGGGTCTTCTACCTCTGAGCTACATCCCCAGCCCTTTTACTGTGTGTGTGGTACTGGGGATTGAACCCAGAGGCATTCTATCTCTGAGCTACACTCCCAGCCCTATTTTATTTTACTTTGAAACAGGGTCACTCACTAAGTTTCTGAGTGCCTAAATTGCTGAGATTGGCGGTGAACCTGTGTTACTCCTGTCTCAACTTCCCAAGTACTAGAATTACAGGCATGTGCCACCACGCCTAGCTCTTGACCAATTTTCAGTTTCCTTATGACCTTTATTTCTGTGCTTCAACATCTTCATCTATAAGGTAGAGATATTGGGATATAGCCTTGTTTGGTATTTGAGAAAGCATGCCTATGAGCCCATGAAAGCATGCTGTAAATTGCCATGTCTTATTGAGATGCAGTAGCTATAATAAGCTCATGATTACCATAGTAAAGATTAATATGGGCATAACATTTTAAAATAAATCAAGCTGGACAAAGGTATAACATGTTAAACAAAATTTCAACAAATTTAGTGTACAGGTCTAATTTGCTTTTTTAACCACTCATGAATTGGGTATCATCTCATCTAAAGATTTAGAAAAGCTGGGCGTGGTGGCACACACCTGTAATCCCAGTACTTGGGATGCTGAGGCAGGAGGATCATAGGTTTGAGGACAGCCTTAGCAATGTAGCAAGACTCTCAGCAACCTAGCCAGACCTTGTTTTAAAACAAAAATGAAAAGGACTGGTGTACACGTGTAGTTCAGAGGTAGAATGCCTCTGGGTTCAGTCCCTAGTACCACATACACACCAAAAAGACAGACAGATAGACAGACAGACAGAAAGAAAAGACTTAGAAAAGGTGCTCTGATGAGCTGAGCAGAGATTGGATTTATAGGTGGAAAAGGGTGAAGAAGGCAGAAATGGAACAAGAGAAGCCGGGCGTGGTGGTGCACGCTTGTAATCCCAGTACTTGGGAGGCGAAGACCAGAGGATCCGGGTTCGCGGCCAGCCTCAGCTACTTAGTGAGGCCCTCCGCAACCTCGTGAGACCTGGTTTCAAAATAAAGTATAAAAAATAGGGCTTGGGGTGTAGCACGGAGGTAGAATGCCCCTGGGTTCAATCCCCGGTACCGCAAAAAAAAAAAAAGGAACAAGAGGAGATTAGCATTTTATAGTTACTTTCCTTCAAAGAGCTAAAACAGAGGGATCTTTCTTATCATGCCAGCTCTGGTAAACTGGGCCCCTTCTGATGGTCTGCTGTGAGTTTCCTGTTTGTTTGTTTTTAACTGGCCCATTTCAGAGTTCAGCTTGATGACGAGGCACCCAGCAGGAGTGACTCCACTCTGGTTTGTCTGGTCTGTTTGGCCTCTGCAGGTAGGCACTCAGTCCAAACCAACAGACTCCCCCAAATGTCATCTAACACATGAAAGTCCACCCCCGCTGCCCTGCTCATCCAGAAATAATCATTTATCATGGGAATTCTGTGGATATAAAATACATTTTTATCTGAAATGCATAACTTAAAACTTCTAAGCCTGGGGGCTTCAAACTTTAGGAAAGATTCACTGCAGTAGAACCCAGAACTCCAGATTTCTAACCAGCCATGGGTACCCAGGACTATCCTGGGACCTTGTTGAAGTGTAGATCCTGACCCTTGAGGTCTGGAGTGGGGCTGAGATGCTGCACGTCTAACCAGCTCCCTCGTGATGCGTGCGATGCTCCAGTCCAGGACCATACTTTGAGGATTTCTAACTCTGCCTGGAAAACTTTATAAAAATGAGCCTTAGGGGATGAGGAGGAAGCTGGGGGGGGAGGGGGGTACCAAGTACTGTGTGCCTGTATGTCACTGTCAACATGATTTACATTATGATGCGAAGCTATAATGCACCAATAAAAGCATATAAAAATAAATAAATATATGAATGCGGCATGAGGGAACACATTCAGTCCATTGCAGTAGGTAATAAATTAGAACAACAGAAAAAAAAAAGAGCCTTAAGCTGGGCGTGGTAGCACACACCTGTAATCTCAGTACTTGGGAGGCTGAGACAGGAAGATCACAGGTTCAAGGACAGCCTCAGCAAGTAGTGAGACTCTCATCAACCTAATGAAACCCTGTTTCAAAATAAAACTAAAAAGCTGGGCGTGGTGGTGCATGCTTGTAATCCCAATACTTGGGAGGCTGAGACCGGAGGATCCAGGTTCGCGGCCAGCCTCAGCTACTTAGTGAGGACCTCCGCAACTCAGTGAGACCCTGTTTCAAAGTAAAGAACAAAAAAATAGGGCTGGGGGTGTAGCTCCAAGGTAGAATGCCCCTGGGTTCAATCCCCAGTGCCAAAACAAAACAAAACAAAATAAAACTAAAACAGGGCTAGGGGTGTAGCTCAGAGGCAGAATGCCCCAGGTTCACCCCCCCCCCAGTAACACACACACACACACACACACACACACACACACACAGAGCCTTATTGCAAATAGTTGCAGTGGAACAGTCAAGTATGTAGAACTCTAAGAACCAAAGCAAGATTGAAAAACACTCTGAAATCATACTAGGTAAACACCACCCGCCCAAGGAAATTTGACCTGCCTCCCCGTGGCCCTGGGATCCTCACAAGTGACCCCTCACGGGGAAGCACGTTCTTACCATTTCATTTCTTCTGGGCCTTGAATCTAGAGCAAGAACGGGGTCCTCTGTGCCACCCTGCCGGGGCCACCCAGGCTCGGAACCACATCTTTGTACCAAGATAAAGTCCCTAATGGCTCCACTTCACTGCTCCTGTCCAAGAACAACTGATCGCACAACGTCTTCGCAGCTCTCGGCTTCAGCCTTTGTGGGCTACAACTGAACAAACAGGCGAGGGGCTCACAAAGTCTTATTTACATACTATACAGAATTTGGGGCCCCTGTGGGAAGGGAAGAAATTTGTTTGGCATATATATCGATTAAAGTTTTATGAAATGTTACAAAAAGCACTTCCTTTAATATTTGGAAAAAGGTCTATTTCAATAGATCACATGATACACAATTGTGGGGGGAGGCGGAGGTCAGGGGCATTCTGCCTCTGAGCTACACCCTCAGCCCTATTTATTTATTTATTATTTATTTTTATTTATTTTTGGTACTGAGGATTGAACCCAGGGGCATTTTACCTCTGAGCTATACCCTTAGCTCTATTTTTAAAAGTTTTATTTTGAAACCAGCTCTCCCTAGGTTGCTGAGAGTCTTGCTACATGGCTGAGGTTGTCCTCAAACCTGCGATCCTCCTGTCTCAGCCTCCCAAGTACTGGGATTACAGACCTGTGTCATCGCACCCAACTCGTATGAGTCCCTGGGTTTGATCCCTAGAACTGCCAAAAAAAAAAAAAGAAAAGAAAAGAAGAAAATAAATATTCAATCATAGAGAGATTCCAGAGCCAGTGTTCTGTAAACTTTCCTATTGTTGGATTTTATTTCAGTTGACAAGATTTTGGTAGGGATAAGTTTTGTCGTGTGTGTGCGTGTGCGTGTGTGTGTGTGTGTGCATGTGCGCGCGCACGCGTGCACAGGCACCCACACCCATGCACACTTTGTGTCTGTGTTTTTTCCCCCTGTCAAGACTGGAACTTTGTCTTCTGAAAAGTGACTCATATCATTTCACCGTGCACTATTTTCGTTAAGTCATGAAGCTAAAATAAATCTAGATATTACAGAAAGAAGTGCGCAGTTGGTTGAAAATCAGATCCTGGGGCGGGTCTGCTTTTTTGTTTGCTGCTGCGTTGGTTTCAGCATCATCCTGAGGCTGGGAAGTCCTGGTTGGAATCCTTGGGAGGGTCGGCAGCTCTCCTGTGGTCTTGTTCTTCGGACACAGTGTCCATTTTCAGCCTTTACCATCCTCTTGATTCACAAGACGGTGCTCAATCACAGGAGGGCCATCTATAAAGTTACTCCAGACCCATGTCCTGCGGGCTCAGAGACAGTGGTATCATCTCTATGAACAAGAACACAGTCATGCCCCTGGCTTCCCTCTAAATGCCCTTCCATTCCTGCCAGATGGAACTGAGAACAAACAAGTCTTGTCTTCCAGAAAATTGTCTTTTCTTTTTCACTTGGAATGCTAATCCTTGCCAGGCACAGAGGCTCCCACCTGGAATCCCAGCAATTTGGGACGCTGAGGCAGGAGTATCGCAAGTTTGGGGCCAGCCTAGGCAATCCTGTCCCACGATAAAAAATAAAAAGGGCCGGAGGTGAAGCTCAGTGGTAGAGCACTACTGGCTCGATCTCCAGTACCGGGAAAATAAGTATGTCCTGAAATGCTGATCCTCAGAGCAGGCAAGGCCTGAGTCCTGCAGGGAGAGAGGACTGGGACTGGGGGAGTGGGAGAGGATGGAACTTGGGTTCTAGCCCGGCTCTGCCCCACGTGTCCCTGCCAGAACCTCTTTCTCCTGCACCCTAGTGCAGGCCGTGCTAGAAGCATCGTAGACGCTCCGTAGCTAGTGGTGGGGAAAAATAAACGGGTTTTCCCATGTGGTCTTGGACAAACCAGTTGACCTCCCTAGGCTTCCATTTCCTCCTCTGTAAAATGAAATAACAGGCTAGTAGGAGCCCTGTTTTTCCTCTCAGCTTGAGAATTCTTCGATTCGAGAAAGAACTTTCTAAATTTAACTGTTATCACGTCCATGTCAGCGTGTTCTGGATAAGGAGAAACTCCGAGAGCACAGTTTGAAGAATTTATCTTTCCCAGAGAAATAACGTTTTGTTTTTCTTCTCAGGGTAACATGTAGGAGCGGGGGGTTGGGCAGGGAAGCAGAGCAGAATCTTGGAGATTAGTCATCACCTAGAATTAGAGTCTATAGATGACTGCTTGTCACGGCCTCAGGTGCATGGGTGACATTAGGAATATCTTGGTGGAGAGGACAGGAAAATGATCTTAAAAAAAAATCCCTCTATGAGACTGGGTTATTGCAGTTCAGTGGCCAAGTACGTGCTCAGCATGTGCAAAGCTCTGGGTTCAATCCCAGCTTTCATGTACCCACTTCTGTGCGTACACACACACACACCCTAAAACAACAATAATTTTTTCTGGTGGTGGTACTGGGGATGGGAGCCAGGGGCATTCTACCTCTGAGCTACACTCCCAGACCTATTTTAGTTTTATTTGGAAACAAGGTCTTGCTAGGTTGATGAGTCTCACTACTTGCTGAAGCTGATCTCAAACCTGAGATCAGCCTGTCTCAGCCTCCCAAGTACTGGGATTATAGGCATGCACCACCATGCCAGGCTTATTTTATTATTTATTTATTTATTTGTGGTACTGGGGATTGAACCCAGGGGCATTCTACCTCTGAGCTACACCCCCAGTCCTATTTTTTTAATCTTTATTTTGAAATAGGGTCTCACTAAGTTGCAGAGTGCCTCACTAAGTAGCTGAAGCTGGCTGCGAACCTGCGATCCTCCTGTCTCAGCCTCCCAAGTACTGGGATTACAAGTGTGCGCCACCATGCCTGGCTTATTTTTTTATTTTGAAACAGGGTCTCACTAAGTTGCTGAGGGCCTTGCTAAGTTTCAAAGGCTGGCCTCGAACTTGCAATAATTCTCCTGTCTCAGCCTCTCAAATACTTTACTGGAGTGCACCACCATGCCGAACTAACAAAAAACTCTTTACAAAAAAAGAAAAGAATCAATGATCATCTGTTGCTTTTTCCAATAAGGGTACTCTATGCTTTTGTACATTTAAAAAGACCTCTGTGCAGCTTGGCGTGGTGGCACATCCCCGTAAAGCTAGTACTTGGGAGGCTGAGACAGGAGGATCACAGGTTCCCAGCCAGCCTCTGCAACTTAGTGAGGCCCTCTGCAACTTAGTGAGACCCTATTTCAAAAATAAAAAATAAAATAGGGCTGGGGTGTAGCTCAGGGGTAGAATGCCCCTGGGTTCCATCCCCAGTAACACACACACACACACACACACACACACAAAAAAAAAGACCTCCTGCCTCTTATAGTGTACTAAATATATCAGTTAGGTAGGATTTTGACCATTTTGTGTTTAAAAGGCAAAAGAAAACAAAAAAGGAAATCTGTGATAGGCAGTTTTCCTTCTCTGATAAGCTGATTGTTCTGTGAGTTGCTGGGGTGCCGGCCCCTCCCCACTCGCAGTTGCTTTCCAACAGAACAATGAGGCAGCCTGCTGTGGCCCTATTTTATAGCAGGGGTCATTTCCGGTATTATAGGTTTGGTTGGTATAAAATGAAAGTATAACTTTACTGTGGCTTAAAATGATGGTTTTCTTTTTCTCTTTCCTTGAGAAAGGTGTGTACTTTTTATTCCTAAACCTTAAGAAAGACACAAAAGAGACCGAGTGTGGTAGCACACGCTTGTAATCCCAGTACTTGGGAGGCTGAGACAGGAGGATCACAGGTTTGTGGCCAGCCTCAGCAATTTAGTGAGGCCCTCACCAACTTAGTGAGACCCTGTTTCCAAATAAAAAATAAAATAGGGCTGGGGGTGTAGCCCAGAGGTAGAAGGCCCCTATGTTCCATCCCCAGTACCACAAAAACAACAACAAAAAAAACCCTGGAAGTAAATTTAGACACCTGTGAGCCCTGATTTGAGCATTATCATTTTCTGTTTAAAGTTCAAGTGCTTTTGTTATTTTAAAAGATACAGAAGGAGACACAGAGACTGTTGGACCCACGCTCCCGACATTTGGTACAAAGTCTGTGCCATGGAAGATTGGTGACTGACTAAGAGACTGGGTGGAGAAACTTAGCTTTCCTAATATACATTCTTGAACCATGTGTATATACATTGCAGTTTCATTTCCCCTCCTCCAAAAGCTATAACTGATTACTCAAGCTGTCAGGATACAATTTGGTCTAAAAATAATGCACTAAATTGTCAACAGCCTAATATGTAATAAAGTGTGATAAAGCTGACCAGAATAAAAGTTGAAAGAGACATCATGGCCCAGTGAAAACGACGTTGTCAGAGGACAGAGAAACTCTGTCACTGGTTAGTTTTGTCATTTCGACGGTTAATCTCCTTTTTGGTCCTCCACTGCACCATGGAATAATGGGGGGTCATTCTAAGTCTGTGATTCTCTATCCTGGCAGCATAAAAAAATAGCTTTTAAAAATCATGTTGTTTGCCGGGCGTGGTGGCGCACGCTTGTAATCCCAGTACTTTGGGAGGCAGAGACCGGAGGATCTGGGTTTGTGGCCAGCCTCAGCGCGCTTGCGTGCATGCGCAGGTGATCGATTGATTGATCGATCTCTCTCTCTCTCTCTCTCTCTCTATCTATCTATCTAGTGAGGCCCTCCGCAACTTCGTGAGACCCGGTTTCAAAAATAAAGCATAAAAAAAAAATAGTGCCGGGGGCGTAGCGCGGAGGTAGAACGCCCCTGCGTTCAACCCCAGGTACCGCAAAAAAAAAAAAAAAAAAAATTATGTTGTTTGGCTTGTAAAAACTTGTATCTTTTGGTGTTGTTTTGTAACTGGGAATTGAACCCAGGGGCATTCTATTTCTGAGCTACACCCCCAGTTTGTTTTTATTTTTTATTTTGAAACAGAGTCTCTATGTTGCTGAGGGTCTGGCTAAACTGCTAAGACTGGCCTGGAATGTGCACTCCTCCTGTCTCAGCCTCCCAAGTGCTAGGATTGCAGGCGTGCACCACTCTTTTGGTATGTTTTGTTTAGGTAGTATAAGTTTGTTTGCATATTTTAATTCTAATCTTAGTTTAGAAGTCTAAAAGTGGCCATTTTTGTAAAGTTCATATGCCGTTTTATCATTATTATTATTATTATTATTAAATTTTGCCACACTGGGGATTTAACCTAGGGCCTCGTGCATGCTAGGCAACCACTCTGCTACTGAACTACATTCCCAACTCTTTAAAAAGTTTTATTTTATTTATTTTTATTTTTATTTTTTTGCGGTACTGGGGATTGAACCCAGGGGCATTCTACCTCCGAGTTACACCCCCAGCCCTAGTTTTTATTCTTTATTTTGAAACAGGGTCTCACTAAATTGCAGAGGGCCTAAATAGCTGAGGCTAGCCTTGAACCCGGATCCTCCAGTCTCAGCCTCCCAAGAACTGAGATTACAAGTGTGCGCCACCATGCCCAGCTTAAAAAGTTTTATTTTGAGGGAGGGTCTACAGCAAAATTGCCAGGCTTCCCTAGAATTTGTGATCCTCCTGCCTCAGCCTCCCAAGAAGCTGGGATTACAGGCCACCCAGCCAGCTGTCTCTATTTTTTAATGTTATTTTTGTTTTTAGTATTTGTATATTAGTAATATAAGTAGTAAAAAGTTTATAGACAATGCATAGAGCTACTAACTGTTCAAAAGCTCAATGATAGGGATATTTTGTTACACTTGTTCTGTTTCATATTGGACTTTTTTTTATATCGCTCTTTTAACAAAAAAGAGAGTTGCATTTGAATTCTTTTTAGCACAAAGCTCTGCACTGGAAACTATATAACTGTATTTATATGGTTGGCAAAACACTTTGCCACCAAAGCTAACAAAACTATAAAACCCCTCCAGATATCTGTGCTAATGAAATTACCTATATATACTGGGATTAAAGAAAAATAATCCATTTGTAATTTTTCATCTAGGACTGATAATATGTAAATCATGATAATTTAAAAAAAAATTGTGTTGCTGGGGCTCCATTCTTCCCAGATTCTGATTTAAATGATCTGAAGGTACTGGTCTAAATCCCTGTTTCTGCCAGGCGTGGTGGCGTACACTTGTAATCCCAGTACTTGGGAGGCTGAGACAGGAGGATCCGGGTTCGCGGCCAGCCTCAGCTACCTAGTGAGGCCCTCCGCAACTTAGTGAGACCCTGTTTCAAAATAAAGAATAAAAAAATAGGGCTGGGGGTGTAGCCTGGAGGTAGAATGCCCCTGGGTTCAATCCCCGGTACTGAAAAAAAAAAGTTAGCAATTATATAACATGGAATTAAATTTATATGAAGTCATAGAAGAACAAAACAAGAGAGAGAATATGCCCTGGTGCATTCTCAATTCAGTGCAGATCTACATTCCAAACCCATCTCCTTTAGGTTTTTCTATTCAGTCCTAAAAAATCCACGGGGGTAGCCTGAGCACTGTGGAGTGGGACTTGCTGCAGTAATTCAAGTCATCACACTCAACAAAGAAAGCAGACAGGGAGGAACATTTCAGACTCATGTAGAAAAGATGCTTCTCACCCGCTGGAACGTTCTTTCTGACCATGTCTGCAGCAGTGGGCAGGCCTGTATCACACAGCAGAATTTTCCCCACCCTTGGAGTGATTGCCAGACTCCAGAACTTGTTGGGATTTTGAGCTAAATAATCTCTAAGGGTCCTCTCACGAGCATGATTCTGTGCCGAAACCCAAAGTAAGTAATCTGAATAAAAAATAAAGTGACCTTCCCTCTCTAAGACTTCCATGGCAGGTGGCTGCTTGCTCGGTGACACCAAGCACCTCCACTTGTACTGGGGTTACAGATAAACATGTCTCTAGTCGTTGTGTTAGTCATCTTTTCATTGCTGTGGCCAAAATACCTGACAAGAACAACTCAGAGGAGGAAAAGTTTATTTTGGCTCACGGTTTCAGAAGTTCAGTCTATGGTCGGCCAATTCCACTGAGGTGGGGCACAACATCATGGCGGAAAGGCGTGGTGGGAAAAAACTCAGCTCATGGCAACCAGGAAGCAGAGAAAGAGGAAGGGGCAGGAAAGAGGATAATCCTTCCAGGCCATGCCCCTAGCCACCTGCTTCTCCATGGCCCAGGAGTCCATTCAGACATCAGGGGATCATCCACTCATGAGCTAATGATTTTCCCAAAGCCCCACCTCTGAACACATGAGACTTTGGGGGACAGTCTAGATCCAATCCCCAACAGTCCTCCTATTAATAAAAGGGACATAAGAAAAGTTGGGCTGCTGTCCATTTATTGGGCAAGACAAATAACCACTGTAGTACTCGAAGAGTTTGGGATGACTGTTAATGAACTGTTTTATTTTATTTTATTTTATTTTATTTATTTTTTTGCAGTACTCGGGATTGAACCCAGGGGCATTCTACCTCCAAGCTCCACCCCCAGCCCTATTTTTTATTCTTTATTTTGAAACAGGGTCTCGCTAAGTTGCGGAGGACCTCACTAAGTAGCTGAGGCTGGCCGAGAACCCGGATCCTCTAGTCTCAGACTCCCAAGTATTGGGATTACAAGCGTGCACCACCACGCCTGGCTAATAAACTGTTTTAAATTAAGTCCTTTTATTCAGAGGGAACCTTTTATATTAATGTTTAGTATCTATAGGCTTCACCTCTCACACAGTGCTTGGGTTGTCTTAACAACAACAAGGGCTCAGAAAAAATCCTAAATGTTCTAGACATGCATTTGTAAATACATGGTGCATCTACTCTAAAAATCAGATTTTATCTGAGATACTTCTGATGCAATCACTTCTATGCACTGGGACTTCCTTTCCCTCTGGCTAAGCAGTTGCTACAGGTTCCTTATTTCCATCTGAATGCACAGGTAAAAACTTTTTTGGTCTCAAGTTGAAGTTTCGGAGCCAAGGGAGAGAGTGAGAGGTAAAAGGGAGATGTTGCCCTATAAAATAAAAAATAAATAGCAAATAACAATAATGATAAATCTGAAAACTCAGGCTGGCCTGTGTGGTCTCAAGGGTCTTACAATATAGTGGGCAAATCACATCACTTTTTATGAAAAATTAACTAATGATATAAGGTATCATTAAATAGGAGGTACAAATAATAAAGATGGGAGTGCTTTATAGGTGGGAGTGCTGTGAGACCTGGTGTCAGAGGCATTCAGAAATGCCGTGGGTGGAAAAACCTGCATATATATAAGGCAGGGATAAAAGCCAGCTGCAGACTGCAAAGGAGCAGAGTAAACTGGGTTAAACTAGTCAGGAGAAGTTTAGTTTACGGTGAAGTTTCTTCTACTAATTCTGGTCCTTTCAGCCACCACCTTCAGGAGCTGTCCCTCTAATGGTCCAGAAGAGATGATATGATATTTGCACAAAGGTACTTGGGCACTTTTTTTTTTTTGGTAGTACTGGGGATTTTTTTTTTCCAGGAATTTTACTCCAAATTGATGCAGTATTCCAAATAATACTACTATTTCTTGCCAGGATGTAATTGACATTTTTTTTTATACTGGGGGTGTTCTACCTCTGAGCTACACCCTCGGCCCTATTTTTTATACTTTATTTTGAAACCGGGTCTCATGAAGTTGTGGAGGGCCTCAGTAAGTAGCTGAGGCCAGCCGCAAACCTGGATCCTCTGGTCTCAGCCTCCCAAGTACTGGGATTACAAGCGTGCACCACCACGCCTGGCTCTAGTACTGGGGATTGAATCCAGGGGTGGTCTACTTCTGAACTATACCCCTATTCCTATTTTATGTTTTATTTTTGAAACAGAGTCTCGCTAAGTTGATGAGGGTCTCGCTAAATTGCTGAGGCTGGCCTTGAACCTGTGATCCTCCTGTCTCAGTCTCCCAAGTACTGGGATTATAGGCATGCACCATCATGCCTAGCTCCTTGGGCACCTTTTATGGCCTCCTAAAGGAAAGAATTCCAATGCTCCAAATGAGAGTTAATAGAGGCTTCATGACTGGTAGGATCCAGGAAACGCAGCAGTTCTTGGGGCTAAATGCAACCGGGCTGTTGGATGTGTTGAGTGGCAGCGGTGGATGCACGACCTCAGTGTGGAGTGCCGGGTGCTCATCAGTGCAGCGTGAGGATAATGAGGCCAATATATAGGAAATGTCATATCATCACAGAGCCAGGACTTACACCCCGACGTGGTGCAGAGGGGTGTCGGCCCTGCCATCCGGAAGGCTTTTCCAGTATGGAGTGATGAGACTCCCTCCCTTGAAATTCAGACAGATGCACCAGAATTCAGACAGGTGAAGCTGAACTTCTTATACACCTTGCACTGAGCACTTATGGCGATCCAAGTCCTTTTTTTTTTTTTTTTTCG
>PVJS01047685.1:0-15359 GCA_004027185.1 Glis glis
TATAATTATAATATAGAAATGTCTATGACCAAAAATAGATAAATTTCTTGGCAAAAGCCATGGGAAGAATGCTGTCAGAGGCAACCATCCAAGGCTTTGAGCAGCAGCATCTACGCAGCCGGGACGTGGTCAGTGCTTGGGGACGGAGGTAAAGATCCGCAGTCCGTGCATCCCTTTGATTTCTTCTTTCAGTGCCTGAGCAAGTAAAAGAGCAACATCATTTTTTGTGAATTTGACATTGATTACAGGGTATCTTTATATAAAGTATCTTTTTATATCTGAAGGAGATTGCACATGCTTTGTCGAAGCAATTTTCCTTTATAATTTTTTTATTTTTTAGAATCAATAATATCTAAGCTGGGTACGGTGGTACGCAGCTGTAGCCACAGCACTTTGGACGCCAAGGCAGGAGGATCACTTCGGCCTGGGCAACACAGTGAGACTTGGTCTCAAAAATCAAGCCAAAACCAAAACACCTGACATGGATTAATAATCAGAAGGTATAAAAAGGTGTATAGTGCAGTCTCTTTCCCACACCTGCACTCCATCCCCGTTTCCATCCCAACCCTGAATAGAGAACTGATATTGTCAGCTTCTAGTATACTTTGCAGGGATTTTAAAATGCATATTCAAGCTAATATTAATATATTTTCCACCCCCGCTATCTTTAAAAAACACAAATCATAGCCAGGTGTGGTGGCACACGCTTGTAATCCTAGTACTTGGGAGGCTGAGACAGGAGGATCGCAGGTTCAAGGACAGCCTCAGCAATTTAGTGAGGCTCTCTGCAACCTAGTGAGACC
This sequence comes from Glis glis, assembly GCA_004027185.1. Classification (NCBI taxonomy): domain Eukaryota; kingdom Metazoa; phylum Chordata; class Mammalia; order Rodentia; family Gliridae; genus Glis; species Glis glis. The sequence continues at coordinate 804 of PVJS01047685.1, forward strand.
CTGTTTCCAAATAAGAAATAAAATCAGTCTAAGGGTGGAGCTCAGAGATAGAATGAATGCCTCTGGGTTCAGTTCCCAGTAAACACACACACACACACACACACACACACACACACACACACACACATCATTAACATTTCAAACACACTATTCTGCACTTTGCTTTTTCTCTGTCTTGGAGATCTTCCATATCAGGCTTAAAGGGTGTCTTCTTTGCAACAGCACCATGTCGCATGAGATGGATGAATTATAACGTTTCAACCTGTCCCCTAATGAACTTCAGGGCTACTTCCTAGGTTTTGCTATTTCAAGCAGTGAGTAGCTGTTCTTTAAAGCCACACCGTTTGTAGTTGGGCAACTACAGTATTTAGGAGGCTGAGGCAGGAGGATCACAGGTTTGAGGCCAACCTCAACAACTTAGCAAGGCCTTTAGCAACTTAGAAAGACCCTGTTTCAAAATAAAAAGGGCATCCCCAGTACTCCCCCCCCCAAAAAAAGCCAACATCATCACACTACTTAATCATCCAGAAAGTGCCCATGACCACATCCGTACATTTAGACACACATCAGCGCCCAACAATGTGCTGTAGCTATGGGGGCGGGGGTCGCCTCTGCACAAACAGAACGTCAGGCTCAGGGACTTTCCTCCTCCGCCGCCCACCTGTGCCTCCTGTGATAGGACAGTGCTGGTGGGGGTGGTGTCCAGGGGCAGTGACCTCTAGAGTAAGCCAGGCAGTGCCTGCCCAGGTTAAACGCACACCAATGCCAGGATGTGAATTCTCCAAAGTGGAATGCCTTTCAGCAACTGAACGTTTAATTCTCTATAAGCCAATCAGAAATTGCAGGCCAGCTCTCCTTACCATGTGCACACTCTCAACAAACACTGCCGGGCTCCCTCTATGCACCAGGACCTTTGTTAGGTGTGGGGGATATAGCGTCGGCTGGCATGGAGCCTGCTTTCTTGGTGACAACAGACAAGCGACAGGGTGGTCTCCTCAGGACGGTACCAGTGAAGTGCATGTTGCTGTCGAGGCTCAGAGGACACCTTGAGCCCAAGACGGAGCAGGTGACATTCCCCAACACCGAGGGAACAGCGGCCCTTCCCTGGACTCGGTGTGGGCGCTCACATCCCATCCAGGTGTTGCAGGTGGTGATGACGGTCATGTGGCTCGTTTACTGTGGGCTCACTACGTGTTGGACACTGTGCTCAGTGCTCTACATGCACTTTATCACTAACCTTCCTAACTACCCTTTGAGGCAAGGACCATTCCTATCCCTGTGTTACAGATTAGGAAACTGAGGCAGGAAGGCTGAACAACTTGCTCAAGGTCACGCAGCTACACCGAGCAGAGCTCAGATTTGGAATGTGGGCATCGACTCCTGAATGAGCATCCTTAGCCACTTGCAGCTGTGGCTTCAGAGTGAGAAATGCTCATGAATTAATAGCAAGCAGAAGGCCTGTCACACCAAGCAGCAAACAAAATCCAAGTTCCACAGCCCTTTTTATTTTTGAAACAGTCTTGCTAGGTTGCTGACAGTCTCGCTATGTTGCCAAGGCTGTCCTCGAACCTGCGATCCTCCTGTTTCAGCCTCCCAAGTACTGGAATTACAGGTATGTGCCACCACACCCAGCCCCAGCTTCTATTTTGCTCAGGTCTCCAGTCCTGTTTGCACGATTGTATTATTGCATTCCTCCTTCCCGGGATGGACCTCGCCCTCTCAGCAGGCCCTCAGGTGCCGAAGGCCAGGGTCAAAGTTACAACGATGCTCCCACTGACCTGATTAACCATCTGGTGCTGCTGGACAGTTCTCTTCTCCTTAAATTCTTCTGATTCGATTTTAATTTCATACATCGCCCCGCAGCCTCCTAAAATAAACACAAGTCAAACGTGTTTCAATTATTAAGTACACGCAGCCATAGTCCCACGTGTCCTGGAAGTACTACACAATCCAAAAAAGGCCTGAATATTGTTATTCAGCCTAAAGGAAAGTTGCTAAGACACGTAGAAAAAGATCATGGCTTCCGATCTGACCACATCTTCCTCCTGGCAGGCTGCCGCCAACTAATGTGCTCTTCCTTTTGGAAGGCCGCTGTGCTACCCAGGGTTAATTCTTGTGGGCAGAAAAGATAAGGCACAAAGCATGTGAAATGTAGGGGAGAGACAGTATTTCATTTTAGCAGATCAACAAATACCAGAGAAGAGTGAGAAGGACTGAATTTTGATGTTCCACCTTCCAAAATGCCTGCAATCGGTAAAAAGTACAAAAATATGCTAAAATTTGGTTTGAAAATTGTGTTGAACAAAAGAAAAGGAAGACTTGATGAAGGAAACACTTCAATTGACACTGCACATATACAAAATTATCAATACCACTCTCAATATTGTGTACAGGGGAGGAAATGGGGTAGGATGGGGGAGCTCACCAGTGCTGTGTACATCCATATCTCTAGCACTCTGAACTTCATTATGATGTATGATTACAATACACCAATAAAAATTTTATTATTTATTTATTTATTTATTTATTTATTTATTTATTGTGGTACTGGGGATTGAACTCAGGGGCATTCTAACCTCCGAGCTACACCCCCAGCCCTATTTTTTATTCTTTATTTTGAAACAGGGTCTCACTAAGTTGCAGAGGGCCTCAGTAGCTGAAGCTGGCCACGAACCTGGATCCTCCAGTCTCAGCCTCCCAAGTACTGGGATTACAAGCGTGCGCCACCACACCCGGCTTCTAAAAAATTTTTTTAAATAAAATTTATTAATGCTCATTAAAGAAAAGAAAGGAACAAAGAAGTATGAAATGCATGGACACAGGGACAGAGCAAATATGCTGGGCTTGGAGCTGCCCACAGGGCTATTTCTGGTCCCCTCTCATCCCCAGGGTGGCAGGGCAAGAGAGGAAGACGCTTATGGTGGCGCCCTCAGGGCAGGGCCTGAGGTGGGCCTTCTAGCCCTGCCAAAGCTGCAGAGCTGCTGTGGAGGCAGATCGTACATGTGCTACATCAGCCCAAAAAACACGGGTGAAAGAATGTCCTGGGAGCCCCAGGCCGCCATCAACTCAAGGCTGTTTTGCTTCTCATAATGCGCTCCAGGAGTCCACCTTTTGGTCACCCCAGGTTCCTGGCCTCAATGACTGACGACAAAGAAAGAAAAACCCACTTGAACTAAGTTTCTCCTACTATACACTCACAACTTAAGATACTTCCGGGGACCTCCCAAAGTGTGTGGGGGTTCTCCCACCAGCAAGCAAGCAATCCTACAGCCATGGACACCAGCTGGAGGTCCTCTAATTCAATTCAGTTCTTACTCTGTCTACCTGGTTGCAGATGCCAGGCGCAAGCCCCAGGTCATTTACTTGTGCTTCTGACTGACCTGTTATAGATCAGGGTTCCCATGAACCCCTCCTTGGGTATGACTAGGTTTACTGGTTTTTGTTTTTGTTTTTTTGGTACTGGGAATTGAACCCAGAGGCATTCTACCTCCAAGCTCCATCCCCAGACCTATTTTATTTCTTATTTGGAAACAGGGTCTCAATAGGTTGCTGAGAGCCTCACTAAATTGCTGAGACTGTCCTTGAACCTGCGATCCTCCAGTCTCAGCCTCCCAAGTGTGTGTGTTTGGTACTGGAGGTCAAACCCAGGGGCTCTCTACCACTGAGCTCCATCCCCAGTCCTTTTGTTATTTTTTTATTTTGAGACAGGGCCTCATTAAGCTGCCCAGGATGAACTCAAACTTTCAATCCTCCTGTCTCAGCCTCCCAGTAACCTCTGCACCTGGCTTACTGGTTTTATTATAAAGGACATTAGAAAGCATACAGATGAAGATATGCATAGGACGAGGTATGGAAGAAGGGGTGTGGTGCTCCCTGCCCTCAGGGTGCACCATCCTCCAAGAACCTCCACATGTTTAGTACCCGGAAGCTCTCTGAACCCTGTCCTTTGGGGGTTTTATGAAGGCTTTGTTGCAACGGAGCAACTGCTAATAGTCTAGGGCGGGGGCAGCAAGGCCTGTCTGTCCAGATTCTTTTTGGTCTCTCCGGGCAGCATTCCCTCCTTGTGAGACTGTGGCAGGACCCCTTCTGAAATACCGTCTTATCATCAGAGAATTTCTTTATGGTCAGCTCCAAGACAGAAAGGCAGGGGAAGATTAGCGTTTCTCTGACTTGCTTTTGGGGGAAGTTATAAGCCAGGAACTGTGGTCAAAAACCAAAATACGGGAGCCAGGCGTGGTGGCGCATGCTTGTAATCCCAGTACTTTGGAAGGCGAGACTGGAGGATTCGGGTTCGCGGCCAGCCTCAGCTCTCGCGCGCTCTCTCTCTCTCTCTCTCTCTCTCTCTCCCTGTCTCTCTCTCTCTCTACCTAGTGAGGCCCTCCGCAACTTCGTGAGACCCGGTTTCAAAATAAAGGATAAAAAAATAGGGCTGGGGATGTAGCGCGGAGGTAGAACGCCCCTGGGTTCAATCCCCGGTACCACACACACACACACACACACACACACACAAAATACATATATCATAATATCACAATAAGCTTTCTGCACTTGATCCAGAGTTGGGCAGAGCCAGATTGTGGGTCATGTCCAGCTCTGCCCTAGGCCTGGTGTGGGTACAGGCCTGGTGACGTCAAGGTCTCAGCGATGTCTGGGGACCCTGCAGGGTCCTCACTCAATGAACCACTCAAACAGATCTTTGGTTTCTTAGAGCTTTCTCAGAAGCCGTGGAAACGGTGTGCTCTCGCTGAAGTCGGCAAGCCCTTGCGACATGTAGGAGCGCGGGGGGTGTGGAGATTCTGGCTGAGTCTATCTGGCTGCTCACAGCTAAGCTTCCCACGTGTGTGTCTGGACAAAGGGCCTGTTTTCCGCATGCTGTGGGCACAGAAGCTGTGCTCCCAGCCTGTTCCTCACACACAGGCAGCCTGAACTTCTCAGGCACCAGTGGCCCCCCAAGGAGGGCAGGGCCTGGCCGGCTGGTAACTGGGCTTTGCACAGTCCTGCCTCCAGTTCTGCTGCCTCCTCCCTGCGAGGGACTGCAAAGGTCCTTTGTCCTCTCTGAGCTTGTCTGCTCCAGAGGAAAGTAAGGAGAGCATGGAGGAGTTAGAGTAAGACCTATCTCGTCCCAAGGTAACTGAGAGGGACCTCGCTCAAGATAGGCCCTCGCTTACAACCTGGAGTCCTCCCAGCCAGGCCTTGTCCCCAGTTTCCCTCTGATGTTTCTGAATCCCCCCACCCCGAAACACCATCAGGTGGGAGAGGCCAAGTTCCATCTGTCCCAAAGCAACAGACTGAGAAGCCGCTGGTGTGGCGGAAAGTTCCCTCCCCCAGGCCCCTTGCCCTCTGCCCCTCCACAGGGCAAATCTTCCCAAAGCTCTGCAGGAAGGATGAGAGAAAGCCTCACCTGAAATGTCAGTGACCTTGATAGCTGTAGCTCGAGGAAAACTTTCTTTGAGAATCCGGGTCACTTTGAGCTCCCCCTCAGTCTGGGAGGCAAACATCCGGTGGACACAGTGAAGAGGAAGCTGCCACAGAACAGAGAAGAGAGCCATGGCAGAGCCAGATGGCACTGCCCCCAGGGCCAGCCATTCCCCTGCAAGACAGGCCCGGTCCTCACCAGCACAGCCACGCGCTAAGACAGGGGGGCTATGTGGTGTCAGGTGGCCACTTAGCTTCCCAGGACACAGAACAGTTTTCTTGGGGGGAAGGAGGGATGACTGTAAATAACTTACTTTGACTCTAGAGACAACAGGCCCCTAATTCAACAGCTGTTTAACTCCTATGACAGTTCTGTGAGACACTATCACAATGACAATTTTATGGGTGAGGAAACTGAGGTACTAAGCAACGTGCCTGAGGCGGGCTCCGTTAGTAGGGGAGAGGACGGGCAGCCTGCTCAGACCCGTCCTGCTGAGCCACTGTGGCACTGGCCATGCACTGCCTGCAGGGTGAGGCCACATGCCACCCACCCCTTAGGCATGATTATCAGGCTGCACCCTCCCCAGTGGGACGTGATCTCACGACCCACTGCCAGCTCCCCTTTCACCATGCACTAACTTCACTGGAAATAAAAGAAGGAAGAATATTTTAGGATCATTCACCATTGACAACAATCCCTTCCTCCCCGAAGCCAGTGCTCTGGAAGGAACATGTCTGGCCCCTTAGGAGGGAAGCAGCAGAAAGCCTGATTGGCAGTCTATGGCTAGACCAAACACACACTGAGCAGAGATTGAAAATAGACTATGGCAGGCCTTGGATGTCAGGCTAGAGATTTTGGACCTGTTAGACTGGCTACGTAACCTCCGGTGATGTGACCTGGGCTCTTGGTACCAAGGTAAGCTGCAGAGGAGTGCCTTCCTTGTGCAGCTAGTCAGAAGACACACCAAGTAGGAGGCATCAGGAAGAAGAACCAGGTGCTGGCCCCTGCATGGCCGTGGGGGGCAGGTGGGTGACCCCAGGGCTGTTAGCGAGTGCTGGTGCTGAGGGTGCCACCTCATCACCCCTCAGTCCTGCCTGTCCTCAGGCCTTTCCTGCTGGCCCAGAGCAGGGTGCTGTTTTAGAGTCGCAGACTGTGCACTGGCTCTCACCACCTAGTCTTAAAGGCCAAGAATGAGTCTGACTTGCTATAGCAGCACCCCAGAGCTGACCGAGGCCAGGCCCTCTGGGCACTCGGTGATGGGTGGGTGGATGAATGAATGAGCAGATTAGGGGGCATCCCCACTGAGCACAGGCAAAGAAGTCCTGCAGGCAGTTGAAACGCAGGTCAGAAGCAAGGTGTGGAGTTAGAAGGTCCATGTGCTACATAGATATGGAGGGACAGAAACTTGATGTGAGCCTGGGTGGGATTGCAGGGGCAGGGCGGAGCTGCTTCTGGGGACAGAACCTTGAAGGTAAAGGCAGAGGAATGGGCCACGGGGGCGGGGGGTAGCACTGAAGAATCCTTAGAAGCCTTTCTATCACACAGCAGACCTGTGGGCAGCGCCTGTAGCGCACTGACGAAATCCCCAGCTGAGCACTGAACACGCTGAAAGCCAGCGGCGCGGCAGAACTCCTCGGCCTGCACGGGGAGGCAGGTTCAACAGCAGAAGGAAAGCGAGAGGAAGAGAAGTGGATGCAGTGCGGCAGGGGATGAGCGCGGGCGAGAGATCAGGAGGGCGCGGGCGGAGCGCCCTCTGCCGGGCGCCTACCGGCTGCGGGGTTTGCAGGCTCAAGGTCAGAGGTTCGCTCCGCGTCTCCAGGTCCCAGACCCCCCCAGTGCCGGACCCCCGCGCCTGGACTCCGGCTAAGAAGACGATGTCTTCGGCTCCGTAAATCGACATCTTCCCTGTGCGCACACTGTTTCCGTCTGTCCCCCTGACCCCGACCTCCACCGGATCCTAAGCGCGCCAGGGCCCGGTACTCCGCACGCCCGCAGCGGCGAGTGAACGAATGAATGAGAAAGAAAGTCGTTCCCGCGGCCCGGCCCGTGCCGGGAGCCCTTCCCGCAGCCCCGGCCGGCCGGTTCCCCCGCAGCTCCGCCCGGGAGGCAGCCCAGCCCGCCGCTCACCCCGCGGCTCCCGCGGAGCAGAGGCGCAGCCGAGGCGGGGGTCCACGCCGCCATGCCCGGCCGCCGCGGCCCGCCGCCCGAGGCCTGCGCGCCGCCCGAGACCGGAAGCTGCGGCGGTGGGCGAGGCTGCCCCCTGCCGCCCGGAGGCCGCCGCGCCGCGCCCGCCCCGCCCCCTGACGCCGCGCCGCGCCCCCTGACGCCGCGCCGCGCCCCCTGACGCCGCGCCGCGCCCCCTGACGCCGCGCCGCGCCCCCTGACGCCGCGCCGCGCCCCCTGACGCCGCGCCGCGCCCGGGGACTCCACCCCCGAAGCCGCCCCGCCCCGCCCCGCCCCGCCCCGCCCCGCTCCTTCCCACGCCCCATCGCCGCAGCCTGTCCGGGTTTCTCGCCAGGAAAGGGGACTCGTGGAAGGATTTAAGCAGGGGGGAGTCGTTTCCGATTTTCATTTTAGAAAGCTCACCCTGGCTCCCGGGAGGAAGCAGGCACTCTATGTAGAGGGCTGAAGTTGGAGACAAGGACACAATGTCCAGGTGAGAATTAAGGAGCCTGAATTAAAGCACTGGCAGGAGGGAGAGGTGGAGAGGACCGACTAGACACTCGGGAGGTGAATGGAAGAGTGACGAGATGGGGGACGAGGGAGCGAAGGCATGAGATGACTCCCAGATTTTAGTCTTGGATTTGAAAAGGTTGGAGGAGGGTTATGTGGGGCTGAGGCCACAAATTCAGTTTTGGGTCTGCTTGAGTTTAAGGTGCCACAGGACAACCCCTAGCAGAGGCCTGGGTTGGAGCCACAGATCATGGAGTCCTGAGAGTATAAACTGAGGACAGGAGGGATACCTGGCTGTCTCTCGAGCCCTATCCAGCAAGTCGAGGCCGAAATTCACCCATCCAAGCCCTTTCTCTCTAGCTGAATTTGTTTGTAGCAAGTGTCTGGTGCTGCCCTGCAGGATTTATCAGCTTTTTGCCATTGCATTCTGGCGTATGCAATCATTACCTCCAGTCTTGCACTTGCATGGACTGGACCCACATTTATCTTTTTTTTTTGGTAGAATTGAAACCAGGGGCATTCTACCTCCAAGCTACATCCCCAGCCCTTCTTATTTTGAAACAGGGTCTAAGTTACTGAGGGTCTGGCTAAGTTGCTGAGGCTGGCCTCAAACAGGTGTGCACCACGATGCCTGGCTCTCCCATTTATTCTTTAAAGTGATTGACTAAAAATATGGTAATTCATTCCAATATTAATTGAGTGACTCCTATGTTCCCATCTTCATAATTTCTCCTTTGGATTACTGTTAATGGACACATTCTGCTTGATTCCTTAAAAGTTATGGTTAGTGTGATTAGGGATAATTTAACTTTTAAATTCTCTTTATTGGTGTCAATGATACAATTAAAACTGTCAAAAAATTGTTTTCAGTGGTATAGTGGTGAACCATCCTTTGCTAGTCAAACCACATGGTTCCGATGAGGCTGACCCAGCCCCAGCTGTAAGGGTGGACACGCCCCAGGTCTGGCTGTCTACATGGGGATTGGTTTAGGGTTGGTCACAAGGCCTGAGCCAGACCAATAAGAGTTGGCCCAGGGCCTTGTCTGGAACTGAAGCAATCTTTTTCAACTGTGTTGCGGGTATAAAGTCTGGAGCTGCTGGCAACCATTTTTGCAACCCCGTGGGCTGAGTTAGGAAATGAAGCAGACACAGAAGGAAGCAGAGCTAAGAGTTGATTCTGCTTGTGCAGCTGGAAGCCAGCAGCCCTGAAGACGAGTACTGTAATCGGTTGAGCCTGTCACTTGTAACTAAGTGACCCAGGTTAAGCTCAGATTTGTATTTGCAGAATTGTTCCTTTCCTTTATTGAAAGTGGTACTTTTGCTTACTCCCACCTTCTTCTTCCCCATAATTTAACAATTACCCACATAATTCTGTGATGTTGAACAATTTGCTTTCTGTGTTCCTTCTCACATTACACATGGCTATCACAGCCATCTGAAATGAAAACATTTACTTCCTAAAATCTTTCAGACTCCCCATCACCTACATGTTAAAATATTATTTAACCTCCCCACCACCACCTGTCCAGCTGAAATCTACCTCTCAGGAATACTGAACTACTTACTGGGACCTTCCTGCACAAGCTTACGCTCTATGAGGACAGGACCTAGTCATCTATGTTAACAGCCCAGCATGATATGGGACAAAACATGCATTCACTCTTATTACTGAACAGAACTGAAAGGCCTTTGGCAATGTGACTTCCATAAGTTTGAATATGAAACTTTAAAAAAGGATTTGTAGGCAGACATGGTGGTGCACACCTGTAATCCCAGTACTTAGGAAGCTGAGACAGGAGGATCGCAGGTTCAGGGCCAACCTCAGCAACTTAGTGAGACAGTTTCAAAATTAAGAATAAAATAGGGCTGGGAGTGCAGTTCAGAGGTAGAACACCCCTGGGTTCAATCCCTGGTGCCCCCCCACACACAAAGGATTTGTAGGACAAACTCAATTGGGCTTGCAAATTAGTTTCAATGTAACAGTTCAGGTATCATTTTTTATGACAGAAGCAAATAAAAGGCAAGTTCTACTTTGTTATAAAGTAAAATGCCTTTAGTCGCAGGAAATGGGTTAATCCTTTATGCATTTTACTTCTTTTGCTATGAACTTTACTTCTTTGCTATATTTACTTCTTTTGTTATTACCTATATTGGTCCACGATCATTCCACCTTTCATAAAGATTATTTAATCTGAGCTAACGACAGAAAATGCCTTAGGCAGGATCTCTTTGGATGCATTTCTTTTTTTTTACCTCATTGGGATGATTTTTAAATGTATAATCATTTTTAATAGAGGCTCCTAGCACTCTCAAGGATCAGAATTTTTGCAAATACAATAAAAAGTTTACTATGTACTAGTTATTTGAATTTGTCTGAACTTAAAAAAAAACCACTGGAAAACTAGCATACCTCTCAATTGCCACCATTTCTCCAGGCTGTTGTAAGGGTTAAATGAGGTAACCTACTAAAGGATTCCCCTACATGGGCTGGTTCCCCTAAGGAAATGATATTCAAAGTGCTGGCTGGCCACAAGATAAGGAGCTTGGCTGGAATCTTAATCAGTCATCTACTTCCTTCACTTAGCAAGCTGTTATAAAAGTCAGCTGAGCTGGGCGTGGTGGCACACACCTGTAATCCCAGTACTTGGAAGGCTGAAACAAGAGGCTCACAGGTTCAAAGCCAGCCTTAGCAATTTAGCAAGGCCTTCAGCAACTTAGTGAGACCCTGTTTCAACCTAAAAAATAAAATAGGGCTAGGGGTCTAGCTCAGAGGTAGAATGCCCCTGGGTTCAATACCCAAGTACCACAATAAAATAAGAAAATAAAAGCCCGCTGAGCTGAACAGTTACTTACATGAGTTACTTACACTCTGGTGAAAACTGGTATTTTCATAGGACAGGTACAACAGGCTCACAGAGCAGCAGCCTCCAAGCTTCTGAACCACCTAGCATCTTTTAAACAATTTTGCTTAGAGCTCCACAGACCCAAGCAAAACCAGAAATGTTTTCCCAGTCCCTCTTGCAGCCAGGAGAGAGGTATATGGTCTAGGATCTGCCAATAAGAGATATCCATGTACATTTCTGTTCAGGCAGACACCCAAAAGGAAAGTCTGGGTAGAATTATTTTATTCTGGACAGGGCAAAGGCATGTGGCTTTCAGGAGGTACTGTGGCGGACAGTGACATCTGGTGGCCAGTAATAACAGCACAGGCTGTAGTGTCTGTAGATAGGGGAGGCATCAATAGGGTATTTGCTGAAGAAGCCCAAGGCATGGACATTGTTTCTGGCTGTGAAGCTTCAAAGCCTGAATGTGGCCCTCCCAAAGATTATGAGTTTAGTCTACAAGTCTTTCATAAGTTTCTAAATAGATTTCAAAAACTTAGCTATTATATACCCTTGAAAACATCATTTTTGTGATCACTTTTAAACCTACTAAAACTAAAAAAATTCCAAAACTGGATTGCTAGCTTACCCATATCTTATACAAAATGAGTGTTAACCCATATACAGCCACATCCACTAAGTTTTTACCTCTACTCAAAAAAGGCAAAAATAATTCTAGCACTTCTATTTTGTTTTATTATTGCTGTTATTTTATTTTATTTTATTTTGCGGTACTGGGGATTGAACCCAGGATCATTCTACCTCTGAGCTACACCCCCCAGCCCTATTTTTTATTCTTTATTTTGAAACAGGGTCTCACTAAGTTGCAGAGGCCTCACTATGTAGCTGAGGCTGGCCGCGAACCCGGATCCTCCGGTCTCAGCCTTCCAAGTACAGGGATACAAGCGTGCGCCACCACGCCCAGCATTTTACTTTTATTCTTATGAAGAATTTTATTTTTATACTTTTATTGGTATATTTAGTCTTACATCATAATTCTTATTATTTTATGGTGCTGGGGATTGAACCCAGGGCATTCTACCTCCAAGTTACACCCCCAGTCCTTTTTAATTTTTATTTGGAAACAGGGTCTTGCTATGTTGCTGAGAGTCTCTCTAAATTGTTGAGGCTAGTTATGAACCTGCGATCCTCCTGTCTCAGCCTCTCAAGTACTGGGATTCTGGGATTACAGGTGTGTGCCACCGTGCCTGGCTACTTTTATTTTAAACAGAACTAAAATGGACCTGTAATTTGTCTAAAGTTAACTCTGCTAATATCTTTCCCATGTTATGAAAAATGGCTGGGCTAGGCATGGTGGCACATTGCCTGTAATCCCAGTACTTGGGAGGCTCAGCCAGGAGGATCACGGGTTCAAGGCCAGCCTCAACAACTTAGTGAGACCCTCAGCAACTTAGCAAGACTGTGTTTTAAAATAAAGTAAATAAATAAAATAGGGCTGTGTAGCTTGGAGGTAGAATGCCCCTGGGTTCAATCCCCAGTACAAAAAAAAGGGGGGAGTGGTGTTTCAAAGGATATATGCTAAGTACAAAACTTCGAGAAAATTAGTGAGTATAGCCCCTCTTCCCTCTTCCCAATCTCAAAACCAGGAATATACAAAAGAGGTCTGGAGCTTGGTTAGCATCGTAGGGAGGAGACTTCTTTCTGTCAGGATGGGTCTCAGCCACTACTCATTGGAAGTTTGTTTCTTGGGTGGCATCCTGGTATTATAAGATATTTAGTTTTATTTAGGAATTCTCTTTCTTTAAGGGCTAAGAAAATTTTAACCACTAAATGATATGCAGTGACAACCTTCCAAATTTAAGTAGTACACAAAACCCATGAACCTTCAAAAATCTCATTTTCAAAAACATTTAAATAGAAATGTGTTGAGACATACTTTGATCAGTCATTTCTTGCTTTCAATATATTTTATTCTGATGAAGTTACAAAAGTAGATACAAAATACTTTTTTTAAAGTACAGTTACTGACTTAGAAAAATAGATAAAGCCCCTAGAGGTTTAAAAATACAACATAAATTCTTATGTAAAGAACATTTAAAAATATCATGGATGGTAACCAAGACTAACTTATGCAAACTACTTTCAATGTAGACCAAACATAGAATATTGCTCTATAATAAGTCTGTAGCACACTGGTAATCCATTTGGATTTACAGAATACTTGTTTGGAATAGAATCTGATAATGAAAGAAAACCCAAGTGAGTTTCAGTGCGGTTGCTTCAGTAAAATTACTGCTACTACATGTAATATCATCCCCCAAAGCCTTTTACAGCCTGAAACAGCAAAAATGAATGCAAAACAAGAAGACCAAAGGACTACCGTTTTTCCTCTTTGCCAGAATTCTACAATAGTAGAAACTAAATCCACTTACTGGACTGATCTCAGGAGGGAAGCACTATGCCTACTGAGGGTGCTCAGTGTTGCGTGGCCTGTGGGCCCTCTTCAGGCCAGGGTTGCATACTGAATGGAGATGACCTCTAGGAGGAGGCAGAGTTAGCCCCAGCATCATGACTGGGGCTGCTTAGAAATACAGTTCTAGGACTTACACTTTTTGGAACTGATTTGTTGATGCTTCTGAGGTAATGACGTTATGTTTCAGAAGCCTTTTAGTATATATAGCCTTGCTGCTCAGAGGGAAATCAACAGTACAATCAGGAAACCTCAATGAGGTGTGCAAAATTATGATCACCACCAGGATTGTTCCTCTTGCTTCTGCACTACTAGAAAAACTTTGCCTTTATCAAAGTTAAACAGATTTGCATTTCTCGAGTAAGCAGCCGCATGAGCTAGAGTTCTGCAAGTCTGAGAGGGATACCACGTTAGCTGGCAGCCCTGGAAAGTCACTTTATTCAAAATCTGAAGGAGAATAAAGGACACATTTGACTATCAAAATAAAAACTGTAGTACAAGGCAGTTTGAATATTTAAACAAATCTATACATCATTGTCCACATTTTTTTAAAGGCCTGAAAATTAAAGCACCACAGGATTAACTGCCTAATTTAACAGTCACTCTCCACCCCATGACTGTAGTCACATATGAGGAGCAGAGACCAGACACTAAGAGGAGATGACTTCTGCTTTGGAGGGGAAGAGGAGGAAGTGTTACAGAGCAGGCCGACCCTGGCCATGGGCATATAAAAATGACAGACCAAGACACACTGGTTTCTTCAAACATTTATCAAAGGGTGGTCACTAGCTAAACCAGGAAGAGACTACCCTCCACCCGTTCTCTCCCCTTCTTCCAATTCTCCTCCTGCCCTTAGAAGTCAACAAATAATGTAATGTTTAGGTGCACTGTTGGTCAAGCCAGACTGGCTTGGGAACCTGATAATATTTTTATTAAAAAGAAAGAAAACAACAGAAGCCAGATGTGGTAGCACATGCCTGTAATCCCAGTTTCGGGAGGTTGAGACAGGAGGACTGCAGGTCTGAGGACAGCCTCAGCAACTTAGACCCTGCTTCAAAATAAAATATAAAACAGCGCTGGGATGTGTGGCTCAGAGGTAGAACGCCCCTGGGTTCAATCCCCAGTAAAAACACACACATACACACACACACACA
>PVJS01047686.1:0-15354 GCA_004027185.1 Glis glis
TTTCCTATGTTTAATCTCTCTCCCTTTATAGTTTCTTATCCTGGAGGTAGATAGTTGCTACTAGGTGAGCCTGAAAGGTGAATAGCCTTTACTGAATGGTTATTCTCACTTGATTGGTATAATGTCCATTTGCAGGCCCAATTCTTGGTCTCCTTCAGTGATTGGGACCCTTGCCTGGTGCCTCTCACTACCTGTGCAGGTGACCAGTGCTGCTAATGCCCCTCTCACTGCAAGTGTGGGTCTCCATGTTCTCCACATGGGCTATCCCTATGTCTCTCTCTGTCTATACCTATGGAAGGTGTCACCAGCAGGGGGCCCCAGGTTTGTGTCTCTCTTTGCCTACAGAAGTGGTGGATGTAGCTTTGACCTGATTCTGTGTAAACCCAGAACTCCATGTTTTCCACAGAGGGCTGGTTTGTTCAATTTTTCCCCAGGTACCACAGCTGTATATCCTGTGGTGATCCCCAGGGACTCCATAAGGGCACTGTGGCCCATGGGCTTCAAGTCTGTCCCACCCAAATGTATCCAGGAACTGTCTGCTTATCTATGCATCTACTGCATCCCACAGCAGACCCCACTCCCACCTCCGCTGGGGCAATCTGCACTGTCTCAGAACCCGTGAGTCCCTGTGGCTGCACTGGGTGGTCTCCCCCTGGGGCGGCTCATTGACTTATGGTCTCGTTGAGCACTGCTCTTAATCTCTGGGGGGTGGTGGGCTCATTTGCTGCCGCAGGTTCTGGTCAGGCCTCCAGGCACTGGGGACTCTGCTGAACATGGATCGAACTGCTGCTCACTTTTGTCGCTGATGCTCTGCAGTGCTGGTTTTAGAAAAGGTCCCTGGCTTCTTTGTTGGTGGCCTGCAGAAGCTGCAATGCCAGTAGCTGCTGGCGCGGTCTGACCAAGATGGCACTGCTGCCGCTTCTGCCAACACAGCAGTTCAGGTTTGTGTCGCGCGTGGGACAAGTTGCTGCTCGCCTTCACTGTTGCTATTCTTCATTTTCTGAATGCACAACAGGTCGCTGGCATCTCCGTTGGTCTTGTGTGGAAGCCACAATGCTGGTGGCTGCCAGTAAGGCCCTGCTAAGATGGCACCACTGCAGCCGCTGTCACCCCCGCTGTTTGGTCTCTTGAGTGTGGAGCGAGCCGCTGCTTGCTTTTGTCTCTGCTGACCTGCAGCTGCTGAACCTTCAACAGGTCTCTGGCTTCTCTGCCGGCGGCGTGTGTAAGCTGCAATGCTGGTAGTGGCTGTTGCGGTCCGGCCAAGATGGCGCCACCACTTTTCCTTAGGTAAGGCGCTTGGAGCTTTTTACTTTCCTCTGTTTTGTCTTCTGGCTTTGATTCTGTCACGTTTCAAATTTTTCATTGTTTAGTTCCAGTTTTTGTTGCTTTTATTCTCCTATCGAGAAGTTGCTTTCACAGCAAATGGGACCCACGTCTCAGAGAGATCATAACGTGGTATCTCCCTTAGTCACCATCTTGGACTGCATGCTTCCACTTTGTCCTCTCATGTAACTTTTATTCAGCATATTGTTTAATTTGTTCTATTTTTTTAATAGGTATTGCTAACATCTTACTGTCTCTAATTTATAAATTAAACTTTATCATAGGTATGTATATATAAGGTCAATTCTTATCCATGGCTCCAGGCATTCACTGGGGGTCTCAGAATGTATACCTCATTTATAAGGTGAAACTACATAAGGACATGTCAGAGGTAGTATAGGTAGGGCTGGCAAACAAGAATTTTTTTTATAGAATTTCAGTTGGTTTTTAAAGTATTTTATATGTCACTTTTAAGTAATCTGAGTTTCTGTAGATACAGAGGTAAATAGAAATTTTGAAAGCTCCCCGAGAAAGATTGATGTGAAACATATTACTAAATAATGAGATTAACCTAAATATTTACACCATATGAATTACAACTTGACATAGGTTGTTGGCTGTTTTGATCCTAAGTTCCTAAATATAAAATGAAATCAAATAAACTAAAAATGTAAAAAGAGTTTTCATTCTCTAAAAAAACTCAAATTTCCATTGATTAAATATCAATAATTTGTAAAGTAATGATATTTTGAATAAAGTAAGATTATATAAATTGTGATAATTTTAATTTATAACATTGATACTAGTTTTCTTAAAAATAATATTATTGATAGAAATATTAACTTTAGTAAATTACAGACAAGTTGTATTATTTTGTTTCTATTTGTTTTATGGAATAAAATCCTTTGAAAATCTACTACTCATTAAACAACATATTGTCAAAATAATCTTTAGAAATAACTAAAGAGTTTTGGTTTGCTCTTGCATAGTAGACAGACAATGAATGATAATAATATACTTTAGATTTTGAAAAGCTAGAAGAAAGGATTTTGAAGTATTCACCATAAAGAAATGATAAATGTTTGAGGAGGTAGATGTGTTTAACCTGGTTTAAACATTACTCAATATATACAAGTATAGAAATATCACATGATACCCCATAATTATGTACAACTTTATTGTTTTACTGTATCATAGACATAAGATACATTAAGTTTTCCAGTAATGTATAAAAGAAAATATTTTAAAATGGCATGTTATCTTGAGGATACATAAAGACATAATGTAATGATTTGAATTATCTTTTGATTTCCAATAGAAATAACCTTTGGCACAATGATATTTAATATGAGAAGGATTGTAGGATAACAATTTTACATGTGAAAAGTTTAAAATGTTTTTTTTATTCAGACTTTTCATCACTTTTCATGCCTTTTGCATTCAGATCATTGTTCTTGAGTTTTCAGTACAAGAAATATCTTATTGCAAATGGGAAACTTATTTTTTATTCTTTCACATATAGTAGCCAATTTTGCTCCAAATTCCCAATATTTCTCCTTTTATTTTCTCTGAATGAGTGAGCCTTAGGCATTTTTAAAGCAAATTGGTAAGAACATAAAAGAGAAATTACATGGGGAAATGAATATTTCATCACTAAATCTAACCTTTAAAATTTCTACATAATGTACTAACATGTTACAGAGATAATTTGTTGATTTCAAGTGATAGCATAAAACTCAGTCTGTAATATCGTTATGTTTTAGATTTCTTAAGCTTTTCTTATAAATGTTAACAAGCCAAGAGAACTTGAATTTATACTTTGTGTGATGTGATATAGCCATTTTTGCTTTTTTTAAATGGATGATGGCATGGTATGTTTTTCCATTCTTTTATTTTTCTTAAACACATTTTAGGACAATTTAAATTTATAGAATAATTGAGAACACAATACAGACTTCCCCTATATCCTGCAGTGACCTTTTCAAATTTGATATATTAAAATTAAAGTTGATCATTCTTATTCTCTTAGTTTTTATCTATTGTCCCTTGTTCTATTCCATATAGTCACTTAGAAAATCACATTATATCTAGTTTTCTTGTGTCTAGAGTCCTCTTGGCTACATCAGTCTCTGAGACAGCCCCTGTATTTTAATTACTTTCACAGTTTTGAGGTGTACTGGTTGAATATTTTGTAGTATGGCCTTCCATTGAAATTTGTCTTGTATTTATTCATATTTATATTTGGGTTAGGATTTGGGGTCAATAAGATGACAAAGGTAAACATCCATCACTGCAGTAAAATTTTCATGTGCCATACTCAGGGTGCATACTATGGTCATGGCTTACGCTGTTTGTGTTGAACTTGTCACCTGGTTGAGGTAGTGTTTGTCAGGCTTCTTCACTCTAAAGTCAGCCACCACCCCACTCTTATTAAAAGATTGTCATTGAGCTTACCCTGCACCTAAAGAGTAGAAAGTTATGTTCCTGCTTGTTGAGGTTGGTATATCTACATAAATTATTTGTAATTCTTTTTCATGAGAGATTTGTCTCTCATTGGGCTATTTATTCATTTGTTTATGTATATCAACAAGGGCTCATGGATATTTTATTCTTTGAGCTAGAGCCTAATAATATTTTGTGTTGTTACCCAAACAGTTCCAGGTTTGGGCATCAGGAGATCTTTCATATGGCTTCTGTGTCTGTTGCCTACCACATCAGTGTAAGTTTTTTTTTTAATCACCTCCTTATATTTTGGCTCAACAAGATGCTCCAGTCATTGTGTATACTTCCTGCTCATATCCCAGAATCAGTCATTTCCCCAAGGAAAATGGCATTAGAATCAAATATATTAAAAATTATGAAACAAAGTTATTGGTACTGAATATACACTTAGATACTAAGGTGTTATTGTTTCTAGCCCATCTTAGTTGACAGAACAAAGAAAATAAGTGTGAATAATAACAGGTGTTATTATTAACACACATCTATAAATGTTTCTGTTTATAATAATCTGCATCTATATTAAACTAAAAATGAGCTCATATCAATGGCTACAAGTATTGTCCATCAAGGTGGGTCATTCTAAACCCCTCTTCTTGTTTATCTATAAACTCCCACTTCGACAGTGACAATCTGGATTCTTCCATTCACAAAACATTTATTTATTCATTCAGTGTCAGGATACATTTACAATAATAGGATGATTGCTTCCCTGTGAGAATAATTTTAGCAACTAGAGCACAGGGCTCATTTATAGCTCCTTTGCCTTTTAGTCTTATACTTTCTCCTAGTTTCCAAAGCAATGTAGGGGAGCAAATTGCTTCCATTCAACTTCCACAACTCCTCAGTAAGGTTGTTTCATACATACCTAATACTGCTACACTCCATACTCTATCCTGGGATCACTCAGGATAGAGTATAGAGATCATACTCTATATACATCATAGAGTTTTAGGATCATATTCCTAAAACATGCTTACATTAAGGTTCATTCCTTGGTTGCAAAGTTCTATAGGTTTTGACAGATATCATAATATCATGTGTTCACCATTAAAGTATCATACAAAGAGTTTCATACCCACAAGTTCTCCTGTAGTTTATCTAGTCAACATCCTCCCAAACCTCTGTATTTAAAATTCTATCTATACTAGCCGGGTGTGGTGGCACACACTTGTAATCCCAGTATTTGGGAGGCTGAGACTGGAGGATCCAGGTTTGTGGCCAGCCTCAGCTACTTAGTGAGGCACTCCACAACTTAGTGAGACCCTGTTTCAAAATAAAGAATAAAAATAGGGCTGGGGGTGTAGCTCAGAGGTAGAATGCCCCTGGATTGAATCCCCAGTGCCAAAAAAAATTCTACCTATACTTTTGCCTTTTCCATAATTTAACAAAATTTGAGTCATATAGTATGTTGCCTTCTCCAGTTTACTCTTTTGGGTAAGCAATATGTATTTACGATTCATCCAAGTTTTTCATGGCTTGATAGTTCATTGTTTTTTTATTATTGAATAAATCTCCATCACATGAGTATATAATAATTTATTTATCCACTCATCTAATAAAGGATGACTTGGTTGCTTCCAGCCTTTGGCAATTATGAATAATGTTTCCATAACTAGTCACATTCAAGTTTGTGTAAATCTGTTTGCAACTTAATTGGGTAAATACCTAGGAAGGCTACTGCTGAATCATTTGGTAAGACAAGGCTTAACTTTGTAAGAAACTGTATAACTGTTTTCCTAATTGGCTGTATCATTTTTTATTCCTATCAGCAATGAATAAGGACTTCTTGCTGCTCTGCATCTTTGCAAACATTCTGTAGCTTTAGGCCTTAATTTTTTTGTTGTTATTGTTTTGGCTATTCTAATAAGTATATAATGGTATCACATTGCTTTACTTTGCAATTACCTAATGACAAGGGTGAAAGCTATAAAAATAAAAAGGTGTTACTTTTGTCAATCCCTAACCAAAATAAATAATAAGTGAATAAAGCTGGGAAGTTATGAAGGAGGGGGTCTTATGTATGAATGCCTGATGACAAGAACTACTCACAAATGTCTCTGATGCAACCACAACCTTGCAAAAAGTCCACTACAACCTTATGCAATAAAGTCCTTGTAGGCAAGGGTTATTCTTTCAAAATATCTTTCATAATCCTCTTTATTTCATCTTTAAAACTTTCCCCTGGCCTCGACTTCTTGAGTTCTCTCATACTTAACTATGGCATGTGCATTCCCTTTGCAATACTCTGCTGTTCCCAAACAAACATCACTATTCTTTCAAGAATCTCCCTCCGATTGTTATTTAGGTTAATTAATGTATAGTGTTGAGACATGGGAACTAAAGCAAGATCTGCTTCAGAGGGAATCAGTGACTCCTGGAACCAGCTGTGGTGCAGACATCCAGCCTTTTACACTCACTATGATTTCCACCTTTCCTTTTTTCTGCCCAACTGTGTTTTTTCTCAGGTTGAGTCACCCTATCTTTGGTAGAGGCTCTCTGCCAACTTTATTTGGGATCTGGTTTGGATAAGGCTGCCTTAAATAAAGAAACCTACATCAGTTTTTGAGACTATAAACGAATTCTGAGTTTGCTGGCAAACCCTTTATGGTATGAGGACACTGTCCAAACTTGTATACTAAAATTTACACAGAATTTACATTCTGTGTGGACTTGATATCTCTTCTAGTAAATTCTCTTTTGGTTCTGTGCACATACTTTATTTAGATCTGGATGCTTAAATTATTTTGTGTGCACTTTCATTTTGTTTTGGTTATGTGTGTCTATAAATGATTCGAGTCTTTTATTTTTTGTCCCTACTTTTTTTTCTGAGGGCAAAAGTAAACATTCTACATGATAGGCAGTGGAATGATAGGCACTTGACAGGCAAGTTAAAGTAATAGGGTAGTTGTCACCATCTATGAGAGACCCTAGTTTCTTAAACATAAAGTCTCCCATGTGGAGATTACCTGGTCACAGACAGGCAAGGTGAGCACTCGGGCACCTGCCTGGCACAAAATAATTTCTGTTCAACCAGGGAAACCTTTAATATAAGTTGTGTGAATTAGAGAAAACACTATCTGCAATGTTAAAAAAGAATCCTGCATCAGGTACACTTGGCAAATCAAACCACTTGCTTAAATTATTCAAGTTCCGTGACATGGCTTATAGGATTTTTTTTTTTTAGAAACAAAATGGCATCTCCCAATTATAAAGAGTGCAGAGACTATTCCCCTCAAAGGCTCCAATTGGTTATATTATGATCCATTTTCTTGTGTGTTCTTTGTTTTTGTTAGTGGGAAAAAGAAAATTCTTAAATTGCAGTCATAGGGTTAAAATGTAAAGGGTTTTTTTTAGCTCTCTATTTCTCTTTTATTTTCTGCATATCTTGAATCTGCTTTTTTGCTTATATAAAGAACAAGACAAATTGAAATGATAACAGGACAAAACCCGCTTAAAAGTCTTTCTTATGGCATTTCAGCCAAGGTAGGAAAAAAGAACCCTTTCAAATGAATCATTTTGCAATTTGCAGCAGATCCATACAAGCTAGACACCTAAGAGTCTTTTGGGAAAGAAAATTCAGGTTTGCCTGGCTAACAATGGTTTAGAGTGATGAAACAGTCAAAAGATCAGTAATATAAAAGGAAAGAATTAGACAAGTGTTTATAAAAGCTACTTCCTCAAATAAAACACTTCTGCCTTAAAAAAAAGAGCATTCTATGTCTTTGTCAAAGTCTTGAACTCAGAGTAGTAATAAAAGATCTCTGTGCCTGACATAAAAATAACTTGGTATAACACATGGTCCTGGATAAAGAAAAACAAAGAAAAACTGCTGCAAATGACCTTTTAGAAACCTTTTCTAAACATTTCCCACCTTTGTTGATTAGTCAAGCAAAGTAGACTGGCAAACAAAAGACAGATATATCTGTTATTAATTTCAGGGTTGCTTAGAGGTTCTTTATTCCAGCTAGTCCTAGCTAAAAGGTAAGCATCTAAGAGTTTACCCCTAAATGTATTTGGACTAAGAAATGGGGAAAAGAGAATAGAAGAGGTTTTTAAAAGCTAATGTTTTATAGGAACTGCTTGACCCAAAAATTGGTCTTCATAAGACTACCTATTAGGGTAAATAAAAACCTTAAAATGTAGCCATGTAATTAATTATTATTTCAGAATGATCTGAGAACGTGTGTGTGTGTGTGTGTGTGTGTGTGTGTGTATCAAGGGGATTGAATCCAGGGCCATTCTACCATTGAGCAACAGTCCCATCCCTTTTAATTTTTTTCTTTATATTTTGAAATAGAGTCTTGCTAAGTTACCACATTCTGGCCTCAAACCTGGGATCCTCCTGCCTCAGCCTCTCAAGTACTGGGATTACAGGTTTGCACCATCACACCCAGCTTGTGATGCAACTTTTATCAAGAATTTTATAGTTTTTTGACATTTTTGACATGTTTTTCATGATCAAATCTCTAAACTATGTCTTTTTTTATCTAAACTTAACTTTGAGGTTTTCTGTTTGGGCCTTTGGAGATACTTAAAAGATGCATCCTTTTCTCATAGAGAAGATAAACTAATTATGTTGACACAAATAATACTGTCTTCCCACATAGTTTTTTTTTTTTGCTATATATTATATGCTCCTTCTCTTTTTTGAGGCATCTTTTGCTCATTTTAAAAATTAGATTAAACTTAACTGTAAGAAAACAAAGTGTTCTTTCGATATTTTATATACCAGTCCTTTTGGAAAGATGTGTTTTATAAACATTTTTCTCTCAGTTATGACCTTATAGTTTCATTATCTTAACACTGTCTTTGGTAGAGCAGATATTTTTATTTTAATGAATTCCAACTTTCAAATGATTAAAAGTGGATTGCACTTTTGGTGCTACATCTAAAAATTAATTACCCAAATTAAGGTCACCTATTTTTCTCCTGTGTTATCTTCAATTTGCATCTTACAGTTAGGTCACTTATCAATTTGAGTTAATTTTTATGAAAGATAGGTCTGTGCTTACATTACCCTTTTTTGCATATGGATATTCAGCTGTTCTAGTATCACTTATTGAACAGACCGTCTTTTCTCTATTAAATTGCCTTTCTTTCCTTATTTAATATCAGTTCACTGCATTTATTTGGGTATATTTCTGAGCTGTCTGTTCGGTCAATGATCTATGTATTTATTTCTTCAACAATACTTGCTTTACTTGTAATAAATTTTGAAGTTAAGGTATATCAGTTATTTAATATTATTTTGGCCATGTTGAGTCTTTGCTTTACATATAAATTTTATAATTAGTTTTTTAATATCTATGAGATAATATGTTTGGATTTTGAGTGGATTTCATTGACTCTATTGATCGAGATGGTAATCATGGTAAATTTAACAATATTGAATCTTCCAATCTATGATCATCAATGAGATTGAATAATTTCATTTATTCAATTCTTTAAATTATTTCATTAAAATTTTATAATTCTCTGTATATAATTTCTTACATATTTCATTTGATCTATATCTAAGACTTTCATTACTTGATGCATTCAAAAAATTCAAAGTTGGTAATATATAAGATGCAATTGACATTTGTATATTCCCAGTATATAATGTTACTTTCCATAATTAGGTATTTGTTCCAAGATTTTTGCTATAGATCCTTTTGGGTTTTCTATACAAAAATCTTAGGTCATCAGAGAAGAAAGACAATTTTAGTTCCTTCTTCTAACTCATTATCCTTTTGTATCCTTTTCATATCTTGTTGCATTAACTAGAACTTCTAGTGCAATGATGAAAAGAAGTGTTTAGAAGAAATATCCCTGCCTTATTGGATACTATAGGAAAGCTTCCAATTTCTTACCATTGAATATGATGTTATCTCAAAATTGATTCCTACTTTTTGAAGGTTGCAAATTATGAAAAGGTGTTAGATATTGTCAAATATTTTTCCTTCAATTAATTGATATGATCCTATGATTTTTTATCTTATTAATGTAGTTGATTGCATTAACTTTTGACTATTTGATCAGCCTTGAATAAGTTGAATACATTTTGCAATTTGTAGTGTGTAGTTATTTTTACAAGTTGTCAGATGTGATTTACTAATGCTTTCCTATGCATTTTTCATGTATGCTCATAAGAGATATTGGGATTTAGTTTTCCTTTCTTTCCTTTATCTAGTTTGGCATCTAGGTAATGCTACCCTGATAGAATGAGTTGGAAATGTTCCCTCGCCCTTTACTTTCTGGAAGAAATTGTGAAGAATTGGTGCCACTTATTTTTTTAAATATTTAATAAAATTCACTAGTGAAACAGTCTGGGCCTAGGGCTTATTTTTGAAAGGTCATTAATATTGATTCAATTTCTATAAGACATTTACAACTATGCAGATATATTGTGGCCTAGAAATCTAGTCCAATTAACTTTTTGTATTTTGTTAATTTGTTTTTCTTTTTCACACATAACAAATTCACACATACATGTATGCATGGATAAACAAGAAAAAATCTATCTTACTTTTCTTATATCCAAAGGTATCTCCACATGGCAATACAGTCACACAATGTACCTTAAATATGTTCATCTATACCAAATTTGCACACTATTGTACCCAGAGCAGTTGGGCCCAAGTTTTCTGAACCTGGAATTTCAGTAATATTTTTATTTCTGCTTTAGTTTCCTTATGGTTGTTCTTACTATCAAAAATTTGACTGTTAGGCTTTTCAACTTCAAAATTTCCTTTTGGTTCTTTCCGTTGCATTACTTCATCAATATTCCCTGACAACCCACTGTCATCAGATTTTTATCTACTTCTTTAAACATGGTAGTTTTAGGTCTTTGGACATATTTATAACAGACAATTTGAAGCTTTTACCAAATCTAGTATCTGGGTATATCTTAAGTGTAAGGAGAAACTTGCATGATTTTTATGGGGAGTGGGCATTTACTTACTCAAAGAAGAATTGGAACTGGGTCAGAACAGTTTCAGTTAAATCCACATTTTTGCTTTAGAAATACATGAAAGTCCAACTTATTGAGCTTGTTTGCCAGACTGGAGGGCCACCAGTTTGTCAAGGTCACCACAACTGACAGTTGTATCTGGACATAGAGATTGGTCAGAAATGAAATATTTTACTGTCAAATAATTAAAGTAGCAATCTTTTCTTATTGGGAATTTTAACATTTGATTTTAAAATAATTACTATAGGGTTCAATGACTCTATGTTTGATTGCAATGTGAAAAATAAAGAATTTTTTAGTTTTAATTTTTAGTAATTCAACTTTAACATACTTTTAAATAGAAAATTCCATATTAATAATGACCAATTTTTTGTTGTTTCACTGTTTCTTCATTTAATTCAATTTATTGTCTACACTTTCTAGAGTTGTCCTGCTTGCAAAACTTGTCTTAATATTGTCTTATGCACCTCCAAGTTTTCTATTATAATGCATTAAACTACAAATAAAAATTCCAGAGAAATGACAAATTAGATTTAGGTGAAGTGTCATTTTTTTTCTCACCCAAGGCTGACAACAGTCTGATTTCTGCCAAATCTTGCTTCTAAATAAAGCCAACCAAGGAAGATAGTTCTTTTTTTTTTCTTCTTCTTCTTCTTTTTCTGGTGCCGTGATTTGGAAAAGCAGACATGGCATATCTTGAGATCAGGGGTCTTAAATATAAGCTTTTATTCTAGGAATAAACAGATGGACTTTGGAGAGTTTTCAGAAAAAGAGTAGGATTTTATTCTGTTTTTTTCCTGTTATGTATCATTCTGGAAAATATTTATATTGAATATTAAGATATTATTTTAAACCAAATAAAATATGATTTTCACTTATATAATATTGATGTCTGTCATAATGTTTGAAATCTTTTTCAATTGACAACCTTTTGAAAAATTTCTGTAATTATGATTATGGACTTTTGATCCAATAGGTTATATATGGCATAAATTGAATTATACTAAATAAGAGTAAGTTCTGTAAATGAAGAGATGATTACAGTACATAGGGCAATTAGTTTGCACAGGAAGATAGATTGACTTGTAATTGTTAGAATTTTAACAAAATTTATAAACTTTAAATCTTTGAAATCATGACAAGAAAAAAGTAGTTTCACCTGTTAGTAAGGC
Organism: Glis glis; assembly: GCA_004027185.1. NCBI lineage: Eukaryota > Metazoa > Chordata > Mammalia > Rodentia > Gliridae > Glis > Glis glis. The sequence goes on from PVJS01047686.1 coordinate 11,950, forward strand.
AAATGAATAAAAAATAAGGGAAATAATTTCCAGTTACTCTTCATGGAGATGGAGAACTACTTATTTATTTTTTACTTATTTATTTTTGTGGTACTGGTGGTTGAATGCAAAGTCATTTTTCTTCTGAACCACACCCACAGCCCTTTAATTTTTTATTATTATTATTTTGAAAGAGAGTCTCCTGAAGATGCTTAGGGTCTTGCTATATTGCTGAGGCTGGTCTCAAACCTCTGATCCTCATGCCTCAGCCTCCCAAGGACTGGGATTACAGGCATTGTCAACCAGGCTGATGTATATGGTTTTGCTTCTTTGATATTGAAGGGAACTTCACTTACCATCATATTTCAGTGCTTCCTAATTTTGCATTAGCAATCAAATTGTACAAATATTCCCATTAAAATCTTTCAATTTTTATATTCCTTTTACTCTCCAAAATTTTAACATCATCAGTACTTTTTCAAAAACATGTATATACACACAATGGAATTTTTAACTGTGCTTTTATTGGTGCATTATAGTCTCACATCATTATGTAAATCATGTTGACAGTGACATACATGCACATAGCACTTGGTGGACACAACAGAATTTTACTCAGCCATAACAAAGAACACAATCATGTCATTTGCAGGAAAATGGATAGGACTCAAGAATATTATGCTGAAATTAGCCAGTCACAGAAAGTAAAGAGTAACATGTTTTCGCTCATGTGGAAGCTAGAGAAAAATTGGGAACAAAGAGGATTTCAGATAAATGAGGGAAGTGGCTAGTGGAATGGGGGAGGGGCTTTGGAAATGGAGGTGGAGAGGAGAAAGGGGAAGTTTGCTGATGGAAACAACTCAAATAATCCTAAATTATCTGTATCATTGTAAATATTATCTAAAGTTTGAGGGGAATGGGGAGGGACCTGGAGGGAAACACACAGCCAATGCTGTGTACATGTATGTTTCTATCACTCTGAACCTCACTATAATGTATAATTACAATGCACCAATAAAAAAGTTTTTGTTAAGAAATGAGCATTAAATGTACTATTATCCCATGAAACCCACATTTCTGGATATTTGACCTTGATTAACTTGACTAAATTATAGAGAGGTTTGTTTTTAAACAATAAAAGAACCTCAAATAGTTTGAAAAAAGATATGGATAACTTTCTATAATTTCAGATAATTTTAGACATGAATGAGACAAACCTTTGAAATGGCCATTTCAGATATGATTGAAAACTATGTATTATTTTAGCCAAGTCATCATTATGGTAGAAAAATCCAGATGTAAATGTAAAAATGATAGAATAAAAACTTCTGTAGAAATGAGTTAGGAGTAAGAATTTCTTTTTAATTTATCTTCAAGGGGAACCCTATATCCTCTTTGTAAAAATGAGAAACTCATGGAAGGTAATGTTTCCATATATGGCCTTATTACTTAAATGTCATTTAAAAGTCCATTCCTTACTGACATAGGGTCAGTGATGCAACCTAACTCTAAAAATTATTTCCTTAACACAAGAAAATTGGACTAAAGTGATAGGAAAATCTTGTCTTCCGTGTTATAGGTTGATCTTATGACACCTCTCTTATGGTGATTTGGGAACTCTGATATAATTTATACTCTTGATGTGGATTTTACATTATTATAAATCATATTGTCAAAATAAACCAATGTTAAGCTGGGAATGGGGGCACACACCTGTAATCCCTGCTGTTTGGGAGGCTGAGATAGGAGGATAATAAATTCTAGGCCAACTTGGGCAACTTTGTGAGACCTGTCTCAAAATAAAATAAAAGGAACTGGGGATGTAACTCAGAGCAAACCAAACCAAAACAAAAACCAAATAAAAAAGCCACCAAGTGTTAAAAATCAAATAGATGCGAAAGATGGTATGCGTATTTACATAAAGAGATCTCCCTTTAACAGAATAATATTCAATTAATTTCCAAACAAGTTGAATTCACAATTGGAAAACAAAATACTTTTTTGTCAATTTCATATTCCCTTCAGTTGATTTTTCAAGTAGTTGGCAAGGATTTTGCACATGCTAAAATAAGGGAACACCATATATAAGGCAGTCAACAGAAGTGCACGTTACATATATAAAATCAATTTCACTTTTTGTTTGGGTTTTTTTGGTATTGGGAATTGAACTCAGGGACTTTCTGCCTCTGAGCTACAACTCCAGCCCTTATTATTTTTTAAGATTTTTCATTTTTTTTTGGTAGGATTCTGGGGATTGAACCCAGAGACATTCTACTTCGAAGATCAATACGCCAGTCCTATTTTCTAATGTTTTATTTTGAAACAGGTCTCACTAAGTTGTGTAGGACCTCACTAAGTTGCTGAGGCTGGCCACAAACCTGCCATCCTCCTGTCTCAGCCTCTCAAGTACTGGAATTACATGTGTGTGTCACCATGCCAGCCTTATTTTTAAAAATTTGAAACGGGGTTTCACAAAATTGCTGAGGCTGGCATTTACCCTTATGTCCTACTGTTTCAACCTCTCAAATACTGAGATTGCAGGCATGCACCACCATGCCTGCCTAGTTCTTTTTTATGCAGATGAGTTCATACATTTCTATCACATTGTCAATTCTGTAATCAACAAAAACTTTATATATAAAATTTAAGTCTTTTTGTGAGAAAGTTGCTTTGTTTTAATTTCCTGTTACTGTGTATGATTGAGCCTTTGAGAGGTGGTGCCAGATTAAATGTGATTTTGAAAATAAAAGAGAATATATATTCTTCACTTAAAATGTAGATTCACCCTGGAAAATGACACTGCTAAAACATTTCTGCACATTAAGAATGAATTATTTAAATAGAAAAATCATGAGGTTTTTCATTTTCTTCAGATTTTCATAGAAGCTGGAGCACACATTAATTCATTACAGAATACATCTTATTTAATTTTTAAAAATGTGTATATAGGTATAATATATCAAGTATTTTCCAAACTCCATATGTGTTATCTACAAAATAGAAAGCCTTACTTGAAAGCAGAAATCTTTCACAGAGAAAGGTGGTAACTCTTTCTCAAAGATCAATAAAAGAGCTTTTTGTTCTGGGGGGTTATATATGAAGTGTATTTATAGCATGACTGTGTATTTTATTTTATTATTTTATTTTATTTTATTTTATTTTATTTTATTTTATTTTATTTTATTATTTTATTTTATTTTGTGGTACCAGGGATTGAACCGAGGGGCGTTCTACCTCCGCACTACACCCCCGGCCCTATTTTTTATACTTTATTTTGAAACCTGGTCTCACGAAGTTGCGGAGGGCCTCACTAAGTAGAGAGAGAGAGAGAGAGAGAAAGAGAAAGAGAGAGAGAGAGACAGGAAAAGAGAGAGAGAGAGCTGAGGCTGGCCGAGAACCCAGATCCTCCGGTCTCCGCCTCCCAAA
>PVJS01047687.1:0-15353 GCA_004027185.1 Glis glis
TATTAAAAAGGGGACCATGAACTTGCTACTAAGGCTGAACTAGGTTTTCTCTTTATATTCAATGTCAAAGAAATTATATTTTCTAATGACTCATCCTTGACTGTTACTAAAACCCTGGGTCATGATCAGAATAAAAGTGACTATATCTAATAATCCTAGGAGATTGAGTTAACTAGGATTCCAAGGTGGCAAAACCCCAGGAAATCTCTACTAAAGACACCACTCTCCTCTTAGTTCCTCATTTGCCAAACCTCAGCTATCACTTTCTCCTTCCCACAGTTAATCAACTGCCAAATCCTATCTATCCTAATAATGTGATACATGTTCCTCACTGTGAGGTTCAATCCATTCACATCAGGACTATAGCAGTACCATTCAATTTAACTGGTCTCTCTACCTCTGGACTATCACTCCTGTAAGTCATGTTACAAACTGATAGCTTTTTAATCTTCCTGAAGTATAGCTCAAAAATATTTGGGGAGCTCCTCAAAATATACCAAATCAATTCCAAGCTACAATTTGGCACTGAAATTAGCCTACCATCTGGGCGCAAGTTAACTTTCCAATCTTTTCTCCCCATGTGACCTTTATACACTACATTCTAGACATATTAGTCTATTACCCACTTGCATTTTCTCTGCCTGGTATATCTTTACACTTCATAAAGGGCCTGCACCTCAAGTCTTTTCAGTCCATTAGGTACAGACCCAGTTTAAAACACATTTCTTCCATATAGTCATCCCAGATTTTCCATTTGGAATTAAACATTTCTCCCCTTATGTTTTCATAAAGTTTCTATTTGATCTATCTTAGCATGTAGTCCATGCCTGATGCATATCGGATTAGTTTATACATATATACACATATATACATATGTGCTTAATGACTAGACTGTAGTTCTTTTTTTTGATGCTGGGGATTAAACTCTGGGTCATTATACCTCTGAGCTATACCCCAGCCCTTTTTATTTTTTATTTTGAAACAGGGTCTCCCTAAGTTGCTAAGGATGTCCTTGAATCTGTGATCCTCCTGTCTCAGCCTTCCAATTACTGGGATTACAGGTATGCACCACCAATCCCAGCTGACTATAGTTCTCTGTATACTATACTATATATCTCAATATATATGTCCTGAGATATACAGTATACAGTCCTTACAATGTCATATCAATATACATGTATACTGTATATCTCAGGACTTGGTCAAAAGGAGATCCCCAATAAATACAAATCAAAGTAAATACTGACTTGAATATTAAAAGAAATCCCTTTCTACTTTACTTGGGAAGAATATCATCAGATTATTAGCTTCAGGCTGATTTCTGATGAACTAAACTAACTGAGGATTGGAAAAATTCAAAGCTGAACCAATGCCTCACCGACTGATGAATGGCTGGATGCTCTGGCCCTTCAGGGGTTCCATGCTCATTGGCATGGGCTCTGGAGTGGACAGCCAGTAAGAATAGTCATTTCTTGAAGCAAAGTTGCAAACATTATTGATGTTGCAGAACATGAAAGGCATGGTACTGAAGCGACGAAGGCAGCTGCCAGCCGTTCCTAGGAAGAATTGAAAAGAAAAAAGATGAAGGACTACACCATGATACTTCAGTTTCTTCTAAAACAATACCAAATGACCTTTCAAAAAGAAACTCACCCACGTTTCTTAGATAATAAATATACTTTATTTCTTAAATTCTAAGATTTACTCACATTTTAACATTTCCAAAATCAGGATGTATTTTACAATTTATGCAGCCACTTATTGTTTCTCATTACATATTTCTCAGTACTGTTTTTAAACTGGTGATGCATCTTATTATAAACAGCAGTGTCTTATGGAGAACATATTGTAATTTACTGTGTAGAAGTGAAGGATGCACCATGAGTCCTTAAAATATCATATTAATAGTTCCTGCTCCAGGCTGCCTTCTCTTCTAAGACATCCCTACTATGTACCTTGTATGGTTAGCAATTTCTAAGCTTACAGATGATAGCAGTGCTGAACAATATGTATAGCAACCACAGATAGGTTTGGAGGTGAGTAAGTAAAAAGAAAAAAATAATAAAGGAAGTAAGAATTGAAGGGAAAACAGAGAAAAGGAACTAGTTTCTTAAATTTTAGAGTGGGTAGAGGAAATAAATATTATTTCTACTAGTTATCAAGTCTTTCTTTTATTTACTCACAAAAGAATGATAAACATGAAGTACCCGCTCACATTTTAAGTGATATCTAAATTTCTGATATCTAAGTTTTTCATCAGAAGTTTAAACTGATACTACACAAGCATTAAGATATTAGTTATTAGCCAGATGTGGTGGTGCCTGATTGCAATCCCAGCAAATTGGGAGGCTGAGGCAGGAGGATTGCAAGTTCTAGGCCAGCTTTGACAACTTAGCAAAATCCTGTCTCAAAATAAAAAATAAATAGGGCTGGATATGTAGCTTAGTGGTAGAGCACTCCTGGGATTAATCCCCAGTACCATAAGACAAAAAGATATTAAATATTCTCCTCAGCTCCAAACCCACCCTTCTCTAGTCGGCTTTATAATATAGGGTCTGGGAATTTAGAATCCACATTTCTACCTTGCCAGGTGTCATTGCCAGTGTTTCATGAATACTGATATTTAAAAACAAACTCATATCACTCTTTAAAGGTATCCAATGCCATGATTTGAAGCTTAACGTTACCATTTAAAAATATGTAAAATCATCTTTAACAGTTGGAAATTATATATTGCTGCATTTGCATTATATTTCTATTCCATTTTTCTCACACAGTTTAGTCTTAATGCATTTTTATTTGGGGGTCATTTATTGATCATCTTACTACATTTCTCTGAAACCAAAAATTAAAATAACTTCGTAAAACCTTCTGTGATCATAAGGCTTTACGTGTTAACTATTTTATTTTGATTATGAGTATGTTAGGCTCTGTCAGTGAAGACAGAATTGACAAAAAAAGGAGGTGAATTTTGTGGGAGGAAGAAGAGAGAAATTTATCTAAAGATATTAATTATACCATACTGGATAGCAGATCACATTTTCTCTTTGAATTACGTTTTAAAATTTCACATTGCTCAAAAATTTCTGATGGTTTTCTATTAATCTGATGGGTCATTATAATTATTAATTCACAATTGATCAAAATATTGATATTAAAATTTTGGTAATTACTAAATAAAGTAGCAAACTTCTATTAGAAATAGATTTCTTTTCTTTCTTTCCTTTTTTGTTTTTGTTTCTTTTTTTTTTTTGCAGTGCTGGAGATTGAACCGAGGGCCTCACACGTGCTAGGGATGCTACCACTGAACAATGTCACCAGCCACAAAAATAAATTTCTTAATGAGATAGACTAGAACTAAGTTATAAAGCCTCAGTTAACAGAGACTTTAACAAAACCATTATTTTGAATGGACACTTTCTTTGTCTCCCAGTGGTTTTCATACTTTAAGGCAATGTTAAAATTCTTTCATAAAGAGCCAGGCGTGGTGGCACACGCTTGTAATCCCAGTACTTGGGGGGTGGAGACCGGAGGATACAGGTTTGCGGCCAGCCTCAGCTACTTAGTGAGGCCCTCCGCAACTTAGTGAGACCCGGTTTCAAAATAAAGTATAAAAAATAGGGCCGGGGGTGTAGCTCGGAGGTAAAATGCCCCTGGGTTCAATCCCCGGTAACCGCAAAAAAAAAAAAAAATTCTTTCATAAAGTAGGAAATGAGTGATGGTGAAAGGGTATATGGAAAAGGTAATTACCCAAAGCACATTCACAGGCAGATCAACTTTAGGAGAAAGTACATATGAAAGTCAAGGACCTGAAATTTTATTCCTTCTATATTATGCTTATATACATCTCAGAAATTCTTCATGTATTCGAAGGGGTATGTTTATTGCAGACTGAAGATGACAGATAAAAGTACACAGATCATCAGAATCATATGGAATTTTTATACGATAGGTTTGGGATGAACCTAGCAATCTTTTCAGAAGTTCCCCAGGTTGAAAATCATTGACTTATTCTAATTTATCAATTTTGATAGGAAAAAAAACCTGGCTCAGAAAGAAGTAACTGACTCAAGGTCATGTGAGAATAAATGGCAACATGGTGTATCTGAAAAAGGACAGATTTAGAATCAGCAAGGGTTGGGTTCTACTCTTACCTCCATCATTTTTACCTGTGTGGCTCGTAATACGTCATTTAAACCAGCCAGTTTTTTGTATATGTGTATGTGTTACTGGAGATTGAACCCAGGGGTGTTCTACATACGAGCCACACACCCCCATCCCTTTTCTAATTTTTTTTTTTGCGGTACTGGGGATTGAACCCAGGGGCATTTTACCTTCAAGCTACACCCCTAGCCCTATTTTTTTTTATTTATTTTGAAACAGGGTCTCGCTAAGTTTCAGAGGGCCTCACTAAGTAGCTGAGGCTGGCCACAAACCCGGATCCTCTGGTCTCAGCCTCCCAAGTACTGGGATTACAAGTGTGCGCCACCACACCCAGCCTTAAATTTTTTTTTGAAACAGCTAGGCTGCTGAGAGTCTCGCTAAGTTGCTGAGGCTGTCTTTGAACATGGGATCCTCTTGTTTCAGCCTCCCATACGTACTGGGATTATAGGCATGTGCCACCACACCTGGCTCAGTTTTTTGTGTATAAAATGGAAAACAAACAAAAAACATGTGTTCTATATCTTTATCATAGTGGTAAAAATCAAATTAGAAAATGGATAGGAAAGTGCTTTGTACATCATATAGTAATTTAAAAAGAAAAATAATCAACTGCCTAATTTGAGACAGAGCTGGAATTACCCAAAAAGGTACATATAAATCCATGATGATGGGATCAGTGGTGTTTGGTCATGTCTGTGCTATTGGCTGCCCACAATGATGCTGAATCCTGGGTTACAATCTCCTAATTTTTGTAGAAACATGATCCCACATACTGTCAATGCTTCCCATGCCTAAAATTGTAAGTCTTTAATAGACTAATGGTTCTCAATATGGTTTTTCTCCCCACCAGAAAAGTTTCAGTATTCAATCTGTCTCTTCCACCTTCTTTTTTACATATCATTATGCTTCTACTAATCTACAACAGACTATTGATCAGGTGATTGTTTAACACCAAATCTATAGATGCCTCTATTCTTTGTTTATCCATTTATCCAATTTGAATACTGAATGAACCCTTGCAGAGTACCAGAAATCCAGGAACACTCTTGGAATTTTGAGCCCTGTTATGGACTTTTTGTGATTGAGAACTAAACTTTCCTAAAATCTGGGATGGTTTGTAGCCTCCAAGTCTTAATGCAAACACTGACTTCTGTTGATTGACCAAATATGTGAATTCTGAAAAGTTATAATGACATACTGGATCTCAGATCCCATTTTCTCTTTGTGTATATTTTAAAATTTCATAGTGCTCAACATTTCTGATGGTTTTCTGTTGATTTGATAGGTTAGATTATAAGTTAGTTTATAACTTAGTTTGATTAAATTTAGATTCTGTCAATGAAGAGAATGGACAAAAGAGAGTTTTATGGGAGAAAGGCTAGAGAAAAATATCTTAATATTAATGTAATTAATTCAGTGATTAATAAAATGTATCTAAAGATAACTTATTAATTTAATACAATTTGCCAACTATCAAATTTAATACAAAGATGTAACATAAAGGAAGAAAATAGGGAAATAAAAGTAACAGAAGAAAGATGAAAAGGGGAAAAAGAAAATAAGAGGAAGAAAAGAGAAGTAGAAGAGAGAGAAGAAAAATGTGCAAACTCCTACTTTACTTATCATCATAAAATGACCTGTGACCATTGGCTTCTGTGTAAGTAGGTGGACCTACTCTGATGGGCCAGAACTGGCAGACAGGCGTGACCATATGTCCTGGGAACAGAGTGAGCAGAGAAGAACTCTGGGGTTCTGCTGCTGAACTGTTTTTATAGAATGAATGCCCCAGCCAATGAAACCCCTCAGGAGGCCTCTCGCCATAGACATCCCTGAAAATGGGAGCCCAGAATATCTCCTTACATGCCTTTATAGAGGCAAACAAGATAATGAATCCTAAAATAAGCAGCCTCAGGTTAAACAGTGAGACCTCGACATTCAAAGTCAAACTTCCAGGGAAAGAAATCTTGGGGATGAAAGAGTCCTTGAGAGTCATCCAGTCCAGCCTTGTCCCATCAACCAAGGTACCCATACCAGTATAGAGAAGATACATGGAAACATATTAAATTAACTGGATTCTATACGGAGATATATTTTATATAGCTTTAAGCTACTTTGATCATACTTTATAGAGAATAAAGCATTGTTTTAGGAACTATAAACTAGCATAATTAAGCAATGACCTTACTTTCTTTGATCTAGAAACCAAGATTCTCTTCAGGATTTATTTTTCAACTTGATGAAGAACAGTCTCAGAGAAGAGAGGACTATTTTCCATGACTTATGAACATTGCCCACTGAAGCAGCTGCTATACTATAGAGAGCCCAGGGAATCTGTTTCTTTAATAACTAAGCTAACTGAAAGTAACTGATCTTTTCAAAATGCCTTGCTTTAGGCCAAAAGATGTGCCTCATACTAGCTAATTAATGTTTTTAGATTATGTTTAAATATTACTTATTTAAAAATCATAGGAAATATATTCAGTTGTCCTTGACAGAGTGCTCAATTTGAAATCCCCTAAAGAAAAGAGCAACACACTCTGACCCTGGTTAATCTAGAACCCAACAGGGTTTTCAAAACAAACCCCAAAATGCATAGTAAGAAATATAAGGCTAATAATCTCACCCAAGTCTTGACCATGGGCTCTTTTATTTCCTTGTACATACAGGAGAGAAAAGCCTTCATAGACCTGGAATGTGCCCAGTGGGCATTGTGGCGCATCTGTTGTCTGGCTGTGGCGTGTGATGAGGAATCCATGGGCAACAGAGGAGGTTCCTGGAGGACCTGGTGGACCTTGCAATCCATCTGGTCCTGGGGGACCATCCAAACCACGGGTACCTATGTCCATAAAATATCAGTATACAAAATTAAATACGTTCTGATCCATTTTTATGGCTATTGACAAAACATAATAACCTCATTTGATTAATGGATTCAATATTTATAGGGGGTCTACTGTCAGATACCATGAGCACAGAGAAAAATATGATAATGGTTCCTGCCCTTGAAGAGATTTAAATGTATTTTTTCTTCTGATATTGGTTGAAGACATTAGGCCTTAAAATATGAGGTGATTGGAACTTTAGGTGGGAAGAAGTGATGCTTCTGAGGAGCCTGTATGTTATCTGTTCTCTTGCTATACCAAAGAAGTTTTAATCACATGACCAAATTTCAGCCTGCTGTTTTGTTCATGAAGGGGAAAGGAAGGGTGTGTGGTTTCCCTAAGTTGGCCATTTTCAGTGCTGAACAACACTTTCTTTTGAATCTGTCTGGGGAATTATTCTCAGGCATACCTTAATGTTTAGAAATTAGGCAGAACAGTCTGAAGAGGCTTTTTCAAAATGCCTATTTCAATCTACCACTAGCTCTCCTTTTCCATTTAGCCTCTTTTTTTGAGCTCATTAAAAAGTTCTCTTTATATATAGGCATTTAACCACTGTGTATACACAGATTTGCATTTTTAAGAAACTTCACAGCAATGCCTGTGATGAAGATGACACTAACTTGTTTCTTCCCTGGAAATACACAATTAATGAATTGGCAGGGTGTTGGCTCTAGGAAGGCAATATATATCGCTACTCTGTCTTGTTGCCGTTGATATTTTTTGCCAATACAAATTCTTTATGTTTATATTATTTGAAGTTATATTTATATTATCTAGAGTTGCTAATATATATCAACAATCTACTGAGTTTATGATCTTTTATTTCTATTTTAGCAATCTTACATTAATGTATTTTATTACTATTTGATTCAAATTATTTTTGGAAGTAGGCTGACTACAGATGAAAATTTTATAGATACCAGATTCAACATTATCAGGAACACCTATTAATGAATGACATCAAATATCTGCATATCAATGTCATCTCATCATGAGATGTCACCATGATACTCAAAGGTCTATGGGGATCACTTAAAATTTCCGTTTACATTACTGCATTTTATCGGGGAAATTATAGCCTACTGGGATATTTTCAAATGTGGAAGGATTCATAATAGTTCCAAGGTAGTCAAAGGATTTAAATCAACACATTGAAAATTAGCTGAACAGGTAATTACTATGAATACCTGGAAGAAGATCTGGGTTTTCCAGTGCTCTAAATATGTAAATAAAAGCAAACTTGTGTGGCAAATGTCCTGGGATATACCTTCCTATTTTCCCCCAGCTCAAGATTCACCAGTCAGCTATGTTCCCTCAAGAGGAAGATCTCACAGCTCTAAGTGGAAGCCCATATCCAGAAGCCTCCTAGACTTAAAGACCACCATCAGCACATTGTTTTAGTTGTCTTACCTGGCTGGCCTGGCAGACCTGGGTCTCCCTTGCGCCCTCCTGCACCATCAAAGCCAGGGAGTCCATTGCGTCCAGGATCTCCTGGAGGGCCAATTGGACCTACAGGAAAATAAATGGGGAATTAAAATGTGGGTTAAGTCCACATCCAGTCAGATCTAGCTGAATTAAAGTTTTTGAGACACTGAAATCATAATCTAGTTTTGTCTTAAATCCAGAAAAGTGAAGGAATAGGTCAGAACCATGAAAAAAGAAGCAGATGAGGATCTAGTTTTATTTTAAACATTCCATTTGCTTCTGAGGAGGTTCCCTTAATATGGCCATCATGCTCTCTTTGACTTCAGATCCAGGCAGGAATGTGTGTTTCAACTTTTGTTATTTATCCCACCATAAGTTGGGCTGTTACTGCCAGGTACACGTAATTAATGGAAAGATTGCCACACATTCAATAAAGGAAAAAAAAACTGAAGTTCTATAATCAAAGTTAGCCATAAACATAGAGTCAAATTGCCAAGTAGATAATAGTTTAAAAATTGGCACCAAGTGCTGTGTGGATATATGTTACTATCACTCTGAACTACATTATGATGTGAGAGTACAATGCATCAAAAACATATATTTAAAAAAAAGATGGAGGGACTGGTGATGTAGCTCAGTGGCAGAACACTTGCTTAGCATGCATAAGGCTCAGGGTTCTATTCCCAGCACCACAATCTTTCTACTGGGTGAGGTACAGAAAGCACTAGATCTTAAAGGTATTTCCATTTCATTACAGAGTTTTAACATTAACCTAGTCTTTTGAATTAGAATGACCAGAGGAGCTAAAAGAAATCTGACTGGGCATAAAATAAATTTGGACATGAGAAATTACATTTTCAAGGACAAAGGAAATGGAGCTGGGAGTAGTGGCACAAGCCTGTAATCCCAGTACTTGGGAACTTGTGAGGCTGAGACAGGAGGATCATAGGTTCACGGCTAAAATTTAATTTTAATCAAAATGAAAATCACTTTGTCTCAGCAATTTAGCAGGGACCTCTGCACCATAGTGAGAACCTGTTTCAAAACACTAAAATAAATAAAATAAAATAGGGCTGGGGGTGTAGATCAGAGGTAGAACGCCCCTGCAATCAATCCCCAATACCACCACCACCACCAAAAAAAAAAAAAAAAAAAAAGAAAAAGAAAAAAGGAAATGGGACCCCTAGTGGTCTGGTGTTCTACTAGTTGCTGAGACTCCTATTATCAGAGACAAACTTTGACATATAAAAGGAGAATCAGGAAAATGTTTTCAAATAGGCCTTAAATGATGATCCACAAAGATACCTGGTAAGCCTTGAGGGCCTGGTAGTCCTGGTAGGCCTTTTAACCCAGGCTGGCCAGGGATCCCTGGAGGACCAGCATCTCCTTTGATTATAATACTCTGTCCTGAAGGACCGGGAATTCCAGGAGGACCTAAGAAGCAAAACACACAAATGTGAAAGTGGGGAAGAGAAAAGAAGAAACAGATGCCAAAAGTGATCTAAGGTCAGAATATAAATTGTTATGAAAGAAACACATTTGTTTGCTGCCATATCCAACAGAAATCTGTTAGGAGAACTACCTTTATCTTACCCAGAGACTGAAAATAAATTCTTTTCTTAAGGTCAAATGGAAAAAAATTAGGCATATCATCTCTACTTTTGGGCTTTGAACATTACTCAGATACTAGAAAGTCTAATTCATCACAAAGCTGTGAATACTTGTGTTAGGGGAAATCTTATTCCCTAACGAGTCCATTCTGCATCTGACATTTTTAGTTATTGTTTGTTATGTTTGTCAAGGGACCACCTGAACTACTAAGGGAATTTAGCAGATGCCCTCTTACGGTTTACAGGAAACCTCTATAAGCCTCTTAGCAAAAAGAACTGTTTTAATATAAAGAATATGCAAACATATATATGTGCCTTGTTCTTATGATCTGTTCCATTGAATATGGGAAAGTTAGTATAAAAGCCAATAAAAATCTCAATAAAAGCATTCTTGTTAATCCTGTATCTATCTTAAATGTAAAATGTCTATCAACATTACAATACAAAGTTTAAGAGATTGGCAACTTGTGGATTTAGACTCCTGATAGTTTGGTTGAAAGACAGTGTAAACTCTCAAGTTCTTTAATGTGACTAAGTATCAGGCACAACTAGCTTCAGGAATAATTCTTACCTGGGGGACCAATAAGTCCTGGTTCCCCCTCAGGGCCAGTTGAACCAGGTACTCCTATGGATCCCTTCATGCCTGCAAGGAAGGCACATACAATGTCACAGCAAAGCAACAAGTCTTTACTCAGACAATTAGAAAATGGGTATTTTGTCCCAAAGGAATTTAATAAAAAGGGAAACATAAAAACATCCCTTCAATACCTGGGAATCCTGGAACACCAGGAAGACCAGGATCTCCTTTCATTCCATTCAGACCTGGCCGCCCAGGATTACCCTGAATAAATAAAATCATCAGTGTTAGAAAAAACTGGGGGGAGGAAGGAAGTGAGGGTAGAGGTATTGCATAGTGGTTTAGAGCACTGTCTCTAGAATTCAACTTAGGATTCAAATCCCAATTTCACCTCTTATTACCTTGTGTGACTGAAGTTCATTATTTAACCCCTTTGATCCATAGTTTTCTCATCTCTACCATGGAGAACATAGTAGTATATCTACTTCATGCAGTGGTGGTGAGGATTAAATGATATTAAATGTTCAGAAAATTATTTGGCATGTTGTGTATATTTAATAAGTGGTAGCTATTATTTTATTAACAAGATACTTCCTTTTTATTCTAGATCTGAGATGATAAATGTTTGGGTTAGAATCACATATATAGAAATGATAAAGTTTGAAAGACTTAGCAAATGTATTGTAGGGTCTGTTTTTTACTTGGGTGTGAGAGCCACAAAAAGTATGGAAAGAAAGAGTGGGAAATAGTTCTAGAATGAATCTAAAGGAAGAATACAGAATAGCAAGTCCATTTAAGAGATTACTGCATTACTCCAAGCATGGAGCAATGAAGCCTGTAATAGTAGGAATGAAAAAGGGGTAAGGTGAGAACATCTTATTTTGCAAAATATAAGAAAATGTGCCAGGCACGGTTGGAGGCTGTGATCCCAGTATGTGGGAGGCTGAGACAGGAGGGTCTTAGGTTCAAGGCCAACCTCAGAAACTTATTAGCATGATTTTTATCAACCTAGAGAGACCCCATTTCAAAACAAAAATTAAAAAGGGCTGGGGGAGTATAATTCAGAGGTAGAATGCCCCTGCATTCAATCCTTAGTACCACAAAAAAGAGAGAAAATAGATAGATGATAGATAGATAGATAGATAGATAGAGAGCTAAAGAAAAGCTGGGGAAGCATGAAAAATTAATAGGATCCAGCTTAAAGGGGTTTTCAAGTCTATGACAATGTGAGCATCAAAATAAGTAAGGATAGTTTTAGAAATTTGTAATTCATTGAAAAAAGCAAGAAATAATGTGTACATACTGATAAGTATGTGAATAAATAGCGAATGGAGGGTTCTTGCTTATGGTAGGGCTGACTGGCATATGTGGAGGTAGTGCTGGAGTTGAAATATCATTTTGCCACTATCCCAATATAAACAGGTTGAGGAAAAGTCATTAATAGATATTAAATCTAAGATGAAATTTAGATGAGGAGCAGTATATATGCATGATCTTAATGTGTTTTCCCAAAGTTCCGCCTATTATCTGTAAGGGGAAAAATAGTAACCACACAGAGGAGAAAATGGACAACAACTTGACAGGGTTATCAAATTTAAAATCACTAATGAGGAGCAGATGGACATCATGGGCCACAAGGATGGCCACAACATTGCTCATGTAGTATTCCAACTGAGGATGTATAAATTGAGTCTAATTATGAAGAAACATCAGACAAAAGAAGGAGTATTCTATTTTTTAAACAGGAGAAGGAGACAATTTTTAATGTCAAGGCCTTGAAAGAAAAAAAGGCTTAGGAACCATTAACCACTACAGGTTAACAAGACCAAGGTGACACAACAATTAAATAGAATACATGATTTGGTGTAGATTCTGTACTAGAGGAAGACCTACGAAAAAGTATGTTACTAGACCAACTGACACAATTGGAATATAAAGGTAGAAATTAAATTTTTATAACAATGTTCAATTTTCTGAAGTTGAGAACTATACTATGGATTTATAACACAGTATCTTTAGTCTTAGGAAATATGTACTAAAGTATTCAATGGTAAAATATCATAATAGATGTAACTTATTCTCAAATGTCCCAGAAAAATATATATTTACATAACTATATATTTATATGTACAGGTACATACATACATACAAAACAAGAGTGAATGGTGCAAAATGGATCAGTCAATAGTCTTGAATGCATAGGTACATGGAAGAAGAATGAGGTAGGAAGCAAAAAGAGAATGAATAAATAGAGGACTAAATTTTTAATTCTGGGTAACTAGAAGAGTGATGTCATGTGGAAAAGGTTAGACATTGGAAAACTCTTAGAGCCACTACTTTATAATTTTTTCTGTTCTAAAGTAGCATTCACAGTTTAAAGACAGCCCAGTCTGTGCTGGCTGTCCAATCTACCAACAATCTGTTTGAATGAATGGAGGTAGTTTTGAGGATCCATAAAGAAGTATATGACTTTCTGGGACATTCAAACCGAAGGAGAAAGCACAGGAGTAGATATGCTATTATTATTTCTTTTATAAGTAAAGACCCAGGATTTCTCCACAGACACAAAGGAGAGGGATGCAGTGGAGCTGAAATTTGACCTCTTACACAATTTCAAAGTCTAAAATATTCCAACTTACCATAATTACTTCCCTATGGGTGGAATCATCCACATGCAATGCCATGATATATATGTCTCTTTTGCATAAATTTGCTATCATTAGAAGAAAAGTATCTTTTGAGGAGTACTTTTGTTATAATAACACAAAGTACCTTTAGTTGGAAGACTATAGTATACCAGTGATCCATGCATAGAGTCTTGTCTGGTGAGTGCTAATTAATATTATTACAGCTTAGAATTCTCAGTTTGAATGCAAACACCGTTACTCTTCTCTCATCAAATATCTACTCCCATTTCCTACCGGAAGTCCTGGTGGTCCTTGATCTCCTTTCAAACCAGGCAGGCCAGGTTGCCCAGGTGGGCCTGGGTTTCCTCTCTCTCCTTTAATACCTCCACTTCCAGGGAAACCCCGGGGACCTTCTGGACCTGGTAGACCTTGATAGTGCACAACAAATGACCACATTTCAGTACAGCCTAAGAGTAGTGCAAATGTGAGGCTTTAAAAAGATCAATCATCTTTGTATAAGTTTGTTCGATAAAATTCAAGATTACATTAAAATATATAGACCTATTCTGTCTCCTTTCCTGACATAAACTAGATTGAGTTCTTTTTATTAATGCTGGTTTGCAAACCCTTTAGCTTTACATTTTGTATCTAACCAAATGAACTGATATAAAAAATAGGACCCAGGACATTCTAATGTTTGCTTCTGTGATCCCTAACAAAGTGTTTAACTTAAACTGGAAATGAAATAGAAAAGGTGGGACACTGTTTTCAAATTGGAGTGTGCAGGTCTTAGAACCACTTGGAGGGCCTATCAAAACAGATTCCTGGGCCCGCACCCAAAGTTTGGGCTTTAGTGAGGCTGGAGAGGGAACCAAGAATTTATATTCAAAGGAGGACCCTGTAGAAGCTGAAGCTGCTGGTTACAGAACCACACTTAAGAGAACTGCTGCTATAGGGCAAGCGGGAATTGAAGCTATTTGTCTCACTGTGAATGATATTAAAATACTTCGGGCTGGGGGTATAGCTCAGAGGCAGAGTGTTAGCCAAACATATGTGAGGCCCTGGGTTTGATTCCCAGCACTGCGAAAAAGATGCTTTATTGATAAGACTTTACATTTATTCAGTGTTTATTATTCAATTGAAATATTTAAGAAAACTAACTTTGATTTCATTTCAGTGATACACTTGATACATGGGAATATTTTTAAATATCAGAAATTTATTGATTCAATATAGTACTTTAAAATTAATTTTTAGCTTCCACATATGAGAGAAGACATAAAGCTCTTGACCCTTTTTGTTCTCATATGTAGAAGTTAGAGAGAAAATAGGAAGCAAAAGAGACTGCAGGTAAATGAGGAGAGAGACCAGTAGAATAGTTGAAGGGGATTGGGTGAGGGAGAGGGGAAATAGGACACTTGAGGAAGGAAACGTCTCAAATAATGCTATGCCCATATATGAAGGTGTCACTACCTATCTCACTAACTTGTACAGGGAGGGGAGTGGGGTTGGAAAGTTATCTGAATTTAAAGATTATTAAAGAAAATTTAGTCAATTTAAAATTTTATTTCTGCCGGGTGTGGTGGCGCATGCTTGTAATCCCAGTACTTTGGGAGGCGGAGACCGGAGGATCCGGGTTCGCGGCCAGCCTCAGCTCTCTCTCTCTCTCTTTCTCTACCTAGTGAGGCCCTCCGCAACTTCGTGAGACCCGGTTTCAAAATAAAGTATAAAAAAAAATAGGGCCGGGGGTGTAGCGCGGAGGTAGAACGCCCCTGGGTTCAATCCCCGGTACCACAAAAAATAAATAAATAAAATTTTATTTTTAAAATGTTTCTAGGGGCTGGGAATGTAAGTGGTAGATCTTGGCTTTGATTCCCAGACCTGTAAAAAATTTCATGTTTTTTACATTTTAAATATTTTATTTATAGGCCGGGTGTGGTGGCACACGCTTGTAATCCCAGTACTTTGGGAAGCGGAGACCGGAAGATCCGGGTTCACGTCCAGCCTCAGCTCTCTCTCTCTCTCTCTCTCTCTCTCCCTGTCTCTCTCTCTACTTAGTGAGGCCCTC
>PVJS01047689.1:0-15350 GCA_004027185.1 Glis glis
ATCTCACTTAACATAATGTTCTCCAGATCTTTCCATTTTCTTGCAAATGCTGTTATTTTGTTCTTCTTTATTGCTGAGTAGAATTCCATTGTGTGTATTTCCCATAATTTTGTAATCCATTCATTTGTTGATGGACATCTAGGTTGGTTCCATAATTTGGCCACTGTGAATTGTGCTGCTATGAACATGGGTATGCATATATTACTGTTGTTTTCTAGATTCAATCCCTTTGGTATGATACCTAGTAGTGGTATAGCTGGATCATATGGTGGATCCATTCCCAGTTTTCTGAGGAATCGCCACACTGATCTCCACAGTGGTTGAACTAGTTTGCAATCCCACCAACAGTGTAGAAGAGTCCCAATTTCCCCACATCCTTGCCAACATTTGTTGTTGTTTGACTTCTTAATGCTTGCCATTCTAATTGGGATTATACTAACATCATTCTCAGTGCTACATGTTGGGGGGAGGCGGGGGGAGGGACACCAAGTGCTGTGTGCATGTATGTTAACACCAAACTGATACTCATTGTGATGTGAGACTACAATGCACCAATAAAAACATAAAAAAATTTAAGAAGAGTAAGAATGGAAAATTCTGTGGTTCATAATAGTTAAATTATGAGAAAGGCTACAATTTGAGACTGTACTTAAGCAGAAATTTTTTGTTCCAATCATATTACTTTTATTTTCATTATTTATTTGGTATTGGGGATTGAATCCAGGGGCATGCTACCTCTGAACTAACACCCCCAGTCCTTTTTTTTTTTAAAGGGTTTCTGTAAGTTGCTGAGGCTGGCCCCGGACCTGAGATCCTCCTGTCTCAGCTTCTCAAGAACTAGAATTACACGCGTGTGCCACTGTACCTGGCCCAAACATATTATTTTTTAAAGGGGTGATTATTCTTAGGTCTTTCAAAGATTTAAGAAAAAAAGAAAATGACTAATCTATTCCCTTGGACTCAGTTGGTGATAATTAAAGGAAGAATGTCTTTTTGTTCAACTGAGGACGACAAATATCTGGGATAAATATTCCTATTTCCCATTGTATCACCCATCACGGACATCATTGTATTAGAGAAGGTCAGCGGATTGTTGTTCACTTATCATCCCTGTTCTATACTAGGAATGTGGAAAAAAATTCTCTAAGGGGTCCTTTTGAAGCTTTGCAGGATCTCTCTTGCGAAAGCCTCACTCTGCTTGGGTAGTGTATCGGTCAGGTCAACAGAATTCACAGAATGAAGAAAGGAAGGGAGGGGGAAAAAAAGGATTTATTAGATCAGCTCACAATGTAGTCCTGAGTTTCAACTGCACGTGAAAAGTCAGAGGAATCAGCAGCTGGTCGGGCGGTCTAAGAGCTGGAGCTCCAGGATTGAAGCAACCACCAATTCAGTCCAGTCCAAGATGTGAAGATAAGGAAGCTCTTCGGAGAAACGATGGTGAAGTTTCAGTTCGAAGAGCTGGAGGCCGATGATCTCAGAAGAGAGCAGAAGATCAAGAAGCTCTTCAAGGAAATGGCGAAGTTGGAGACTGACGATCTCAGATGAGAGCAGATGCATTTTCCTCAGGAAGAGTCGCGGCTCCCTCTACGTGGCTTTCTCCTTCTTTTATCCAAGTCCTGCACCTATCAGAACCCTGCTACCCACATTTAGGGCAGGACTTCCGGTTCAATCCACTGTTACACAACCAAAGTCACATGATCTGGGGTGAATCAAGTCGACAAACCAGACCAACTATCACAGGTAGCCCCAGCACAACTCTAGGTGATGCGTGAACAAGAACATACAACTGCAGTCCAGTGCAGTCCAGTGAGATGAGTTCATTCAAACAGGGATGTTTATGTCATTTGCAGGGAAATGGATGTTACTGGAGAATATTATGCTGAGTGAGATCAGTCAGTCACAAAAAGTGAAAGGTCGGATGTCCTCCCTCATATGTGGAAGCTAGGGAGAAATCTGGACACAGGAGGGAGTCCAGACAAAGGAAGAGAAACCTTAGTGGAGTGAAGGATGGAACCTGACTGAGGGAGACGAGAGGGGAAGGGAGATTTGAAGAGGGAAACAGCTCAATGGACATGATGCACACACACAAACTCATCAACGCCAATCACTGTGCGGAGCAGGGGAATGTGGGGAGGGAGAGGGAGCGGGGAGGGAACTGGGGGAGGGCTCAATGAGTGCTGTGTGCGTGTATGCCTCCATCACCCTGAACTGCATCAAGATGCATGATTACAACGCACCAAAAAAAAAAAAAAATGGGGCCACAGCTGGCCCAGAGATCATACTGTGTGGATTTCTGTTCCAGAGGTTCTCTCTCTCTCTCTCTCTCTCTCTCTCTCTCTCTCTCTCGGCAGCAATCAAGAAACATAGGGGGAAACCAGATTCTATGAGGTGGCTGCAACCTATTCCGTTTCTCCTAATCAGACACCAAAGTTTCACATGGCAAGAGAAAGAAATAGAAGTACCTACCCATGGTCACGGGCCCATCCAATATCCAGGCCATATTGTGGCTTGCAGGCTCGAGGCACGTTCACCTGGGTGGGCCCTGGCTACCATATTCTTACTTATATTTTTCCCAAGGAGAGTAAAAAAAAATGTCTTTCAGAAAAATAAAATACAGAAATGGAGATGAAGAGTAATGGCCAAAAGGACAAGTGCTTGAGGGAAATCTAAATCGCCAGAGAAGGAAAGAGAATAATGGTTTTCATTTCTTTTCAAGTAACTCCCATCCTCAAATCAAGTCCCATCACATATTCCCATTAATATAATAAAAGCATGCAATATTCACCTTTAATTTCATTTCAGGGAAACCACAAAAATCTACAAAAATGTTCTCTAATATATTATCTATAGTCTATGGATCATATCTAGAGATGATTTAAATAGGAGGAACAATGTTATTCCCTAATAGGGCGTCAGTACAAACTCAATGACCAGGCTATGTCTTCTTAGGATATCTGAGGCTGTGAAAGAAAGTCAACCCCACAGGGGAAGTAGCAAGACAGGAGAGAAAAAGGAATATAAAAATGAATCCTTCTGTCAGGAAACTTCGAGCAATGTATAGGCAAGGCATGAATCAGTAATTAGCAATTGCTAACAAACTAAATTGATGTTTTTCTTTGAAGGAGCTTACAGGTTTATCATATTTGCTTCCTTTAAAAGTGTTATGCTATACATAGCCTGTGTACATTGGAAAGTTGAGTGAGCCCTAGATTTGACTTCTCTGTTCATTTGAAGGTGAGTGGTCTTCAAAGATAGGAAGATAGTTACAATATTTTATTTTGGTACTGGAGATTGAACCCAGGGGCATTCTACCTCTGAGCTATGCCCCCATCCCTTATTATATTTTTAACTGGGTCTTGCTAAGTCGCTGTGGGTCTTGCTAAGTTGCTGAGGCTGGCCTTGAACCTGTGATCCTCCTGTCTCAGTCTCCCAAGTACTGGGATTACAGGTGTGTATCACCACACCCAGTTGAAAAAATACTCTTAGTACCCTTTTTTTACCAATTTTGAAAATTTCATGATATCAAGTGTTTGTAGAGATATGAGAAAACTGAGACTCTTTAGTAAGTCCATTTTTAAAACATCTGTAGAGATCCATTTTACAACATTTATTATACTTAGAAATGTCTAGAAACTTAAAACTCAGCAAGTACATTGTTAGGTATGTAGCCTGAAAAAAACTTACCATATATAAGAATGATTGTTGTTTTTAATAGTGAAGAAATGGAACTGACTTAACAAAGAGTTACAGAGGAATGAGATATTCATACAATTGAATATAATACATTCAGCAAAAGTGAATGAACTAGATTTACATTCATCAACAAGATAAACTCTGAAAACAAAATGCTGAGTAAAACACACAAAATTATACAGTCTGTTTTTGTCATTTTAAAATGGATATAATAAAACTATGGAAAAAAATGAGATGATAGCTTCTGTTCAAGAGGAAGAAAGAAAAAGAGAAGCAGCAGGAAATGGGATGTTGTGGAGACGAACCTCTGCTTTCATTTTATCTATTTTTTTTTCAGTACCGGGAATTGAACGCAGGGGCGTTCTACCTCCACGCTACGTCCCTGGCCCTATTTTTTATACTTTATTTTGAAACCGGGTCTCACAGAGTTGCGGAGGGCCTGACTAAGTAGAGAGAGAGAGAGAGAGACAGGGAGAGAGAGAGCGAGAGAGCTGAGGCTGGCCGTGAACCCAGATCCTCCGGTCTCTGCCTCCCAAAGTACTGGGATTACAAGCGTGCGCCACCAGGCCCGGCCTCATTTTATCTATTGTACTTCATTTTGGAAGGAAGAAATAAAGGAACGAAACAGAGAGTGGAGTGATGCAAAAGAAAATATTGTGTGTGGTGGATACAGCAGTGAAGATGATATTTTCTACATGGTTGAAGTATGTCATTACATTTAAAATATTATGCATAACTTTTTGGCCAATGATGAGAACAATATTCTTGCTGAATGAGAGAGCAGTTTCAAATGCTGGAAGAAAAGTTCTTCAAATGTTTGTGTTATTGGTAATATACTGGCTATAAAAATCACACACCTTTAAGTTACATCTGCATTATTAACAGTTTCTCCAGTATTTTCTTGCAAGCAGCAAAACCATACACCAGTCCTGATTTGTATCATTTGTGGATTTCCATGGTGTAGGTATTTATTTGTTCATTTATTTTTATTTTTATTTTGCAGTACTGGGAATTGAGCTCAGGGGCATTTTACCTCCGAGCTACACCCCCAGCCCTATTTTTTATTCTTTATTTTAAAACAGGGCCTCACTAACTAGCTGAGGCTGGCCGTGAACCAGGATCCTCCTGTCTCAGCCTCCCAAGTACTGGGACTAGAAGTGTGTGCCACCACTCCCAGCTTGGTGTAGATATTTATAGTAGATCCAGTCTCTAGCTACTTACTCTACTGAAAATGGAGTTAGAAAGAGATGCGCCACACCATTTCCTTGTATTCTCACCATTCAGATGCAGTAAATGTAAATAATCCCAAGAGCATAGGTAACAGCAAAAGGTAGTTAAGATCATTAGGAAGCAAGTTTTGAGTATTTGTAATTGTCTTCATTTTTAATATAATTTATTTCCACATAAGTTTCTGCGATTTCATTTTAAATCATGCTGAATTTACCAGCTAGCTAACAAAATTTTGAAAATCTGCCAATAGGTTCCTGCTGGCTGGTATAAGTTGGCCTCCATATGTGAATAGACATACACTTTCTTATCCATCTTAGCAGGGACTCACATGTATACACATACTCTATCATGTTAGTGTGATGTCATGGTCAGTATTTTTTTAATTTGTCTAAAATATCATATTAATATTATCGTAGTAGTTCGGTGTATTGCTAATGATCTGCAAGGACTTGGTAGATTTATTCATAAGCAAAATTGAATTGTCACTTATTCTAGTTTTATTGAGGTTGATGCAGGCAAGTTAGAGGATACAGACTTTAAATTTTATGATATACCATCAGTTTGACCACACTTAAGAAATCCTCAAACATGGCGTTGGCCACTTGAAATCTGCTTAAACCTTAGGCAAAAAGGCCTTACCCCCACTGGAAAGGTAAGTTCCCTACAGAGACGTGCCTTCTGTCTGAAGTTTTAAATTGTGCCCTGCTGAACTGAAGATCCTATGAACTATTAAGCATACTGTTCTGATAAAAAAAAAAAGCCAGTCATTAAGGTCACTGCGCTGGAGGCCTTCTATTTGAACCTCTTTTTGGTTCAAGGCAAACAAAAATCTTTTGTTTTACCTACTTTCTTCCTCAGCCCAGAGGCAACGTAAGGGAGGAGGTGAAAGAAAACGCCTTCCCCCTAGATTTTTGAAAACTTTAAAATCTAATGATGGAAAGGGCTGCACTTTGAAACATGAAAGGTCAAAGTAGCCTACTAGAGACACCGCGGATATATAACTTCTTATGGGAATCTCCCAGGCGTGAGATTATGCTGAGATTTCAATCTTATAGTTAAATAGGAATATATCAAGCCGACGGTGAAAATAGTTGCTTTATAAAATGTGGAGGAGTCAGTCATTTAATTCGCACAAAATGTCAGCAGCTTGATTCACAGGCCTTCAACTTAGGCAACTCCAGATATGAGTCTTTCAGAAACACCCTTCAAAAATAAACACACCTCCCTTTACGATCAACGTGGAATGAAACATTAAGAGGATGGTTTTTCACAAAGCCTCGCTTTGCCTATTCCTAACCTCAAATAGAACCTATCCTGAAACCAGCTGGTCGTCTTATTCACGCACCTGCCATCACACAGCTATGTTCCTCCAGTCCCCCCAGGGGATGTAGAAGAAATTGATCAGCACTTCTGAAAAGTTGAAGCACAGACCCAAGTACGTTGGATCCTAAGCTCCGGTCACCCACAATCGAGTCATCTACATTTTCACCAGGGGTATGTGGTACTGGGGTCCACACCTCTGTCTCACCTCTAATTTCAGCCAGGTCTGCACACTAACCATTAACCACTTTCCATTCACAATGTTTTGCTTCAAGTGTAGGCATCTTAGCGCCCGACCAACCTTAAGCTCTCTACCCTCATATGAATAATTTAGAAGTGGGAGGAAATTAATGGGACGACCCTCAACCAATGGGGAACGCAAAAAACTCTCCCTCCTGTTCTAGACAATTCTAGAAGGCATTCAACACTCTTCCTCAAGAGGATCCAGGGCCCTGTTGCCCACATCGCTCACCTTGATGAAGCTCTTCTTCATTCCCTTACTCTCTCCTCTCTCTTCTGATCCTCATCTCTGCTCTTGGGGGTCAACTTCCAAAGTACTACCTGGAAATAAATCTACCTCCATCAAGGGAACTCAAGCTAAAACACAATGAAATCCTCATATAATGTATTTGCTACATGAGGTTCATCTCTAAGGAAAATTTGTTTTTTTTCTGCACTTCCAACCCCACTGGGTATGTACGATTTCTCTTCCTTCAATGGTAGTGTAGCCTTCAACTACCCTTGTGCTGTCTTTGATATGCCTGTGTGTTAAACCATTAATCCATCTCATCTTCTTCGACTGTTCTCCCATTGAAGTTTTCAAAAGTCTGTGTCCCTGGCCCTAGAAACTGTCTTTGTGTAGAATAGCATCCAGACAAAGTGATAGAATAATGAGAGAGAGAGAGAGAGAGAGAGAGAGAGAGAGAGCCGGACCACTGTACAATCAGATGATGTGCAGCTTTTCTAGTTACTGTCTGAGGGCAGTGCAACTTGTTAAACACAAAGGGAAGATTTTAGTGATAGTAGTGTTCTAAATCTGTAAAATTTACTGTCATTAACTCTGGAAAACAAAATGATTCCAGAGGCAGAACTGAGACATAATGTAACTGTAGAAAACTATATATATATATATATATATATATATATATATTTTTTTTTTTTTTTCCCCAGTAGAAAGTCAGTTGCTTTTCTTTAGAAAAACTGACAGCACTAAATTTTTAGAGACCTGGAAATTTGTTCTCTCTCACTCATGCTCTGTTACATATCTGTGTTCCTTTTTGAGAGAAAAAACTATATATTACTACAATATGATAAAACATTGCTTATAACCTTTCCATTGTCCATATTTAGATATCTGATCAACTCAGCGTATCTAGTACCACACTCAAAACTCAGTAAGATAGACAGGAATGGACATCTTCAATGTGGTGACGTTTCTCTCTGTGTGGAGAGACTGTGTTTCCACAGCAATTCCTAGAAAAGATCCTTGTTAAGTACTTATATACAAATATGCATGCAGTTTAAATGCTTAAATTTGGATACAAGACCTATTGCTTCTTTTTTTTTTTTTTGCGGTACTGGGGATTGAACGCAGGGGCGTTCTACCTCCGCGCTACGCCCCCAGCCCTATTTTTTTATGCTTTATTTTGAAACCGGGTCTCACGAAGTTGCGGAGGCCTCACTAGGTAGAGAGAGAGAGAGAGAGAGACAGGGAGGGAGAGAGAGAGAGAGAGAGGTGAGGCCAGGAACCCGGATCCTCAGGTCTCCGCCTCCCAAAGTACTAGGATTACAAGCGTGCGCCACCACGCCCGGCTTCCTATTGCTTCTTAAAATGTAGACACATACACTGTCAAATCTGCTTTGTCCATAAGAAAGAAATCTGAAACATTGGTAATTTCACAGAGAACATTCGCTGCTGGGGGTCCAAAATCATTTGCTTCAGGCTTACACATATACATGCATTTTACCTTCAATCTATTTTCCAACAGGCAATCAAAGAAGAAAAATGGAAAGTCAAAATAAGGAAGGATCGTTTTCCTCTGCCTCAGTAACATAATTAAAAGAGTTTCATAGAGGCAGTGAAAAAAAACAGGGTTAGTCACTTCAGTGGGGAATCAACAGAAATCATGATGCAAATATTTCCTTATATTCAGTCTTGATAGAAGTGAATAAAATAAAATTTTCTCCATATTTTTAATTTGTCCTATGATTATATTTTGATGTCTATGTGCCCAGTTCCCATTTATCCAGGTCACCATTTTGGCCTTGAGTTGGACTATAATGAATACTGACTGCTAACAGAGGCATCTCACCTTTCTTTTTTTTTTTTTTTTGACCCAAGACAAAGGTCAATTTTCCCCCAAAAGAAGAGACAACAACAACAATATCACAGAGCACAGGAACCATGAACGTAAAGAGGGTATCCATTAGCATGAAATGCCTGAGAGGATTAGAGGTGATACACATCATTCAAATCATTAATAAGCACTCATATGAGAATGAGTGTTGACATAGTACAGGCAGGTAATAATAATTTATCTAATTTTATCACTTACCCTTCATATCAATAAGAAGAAAGTCGAGATAGAGGGAAGAGAGGAATGTGAAGGGAGAGAAAGACACACACACAGAGAGAGAGAGAGAGAGAGAGAGAGAGAGAGAAATAGAGACTGACAAAAACAAAAGATGCACATGGAAATTCACGGGCAGACCCTGTTCTGTCTTCCTGGCCTGCTGCTTTAGCCCTGCCTGCTTCCCTTTCCAGCAGGATTGAAATAGTGTCCTAACTGTCTCACCATTTTTTTTTTTTTTTTGGCGTGTGTGTGATACTGGGGATTGAACCCAGGGGCATTCTAGCTCTGAGATACACCCCCAGTTCTATTTTATTTTTTATTTTGAAACAGAGCCTCACTATGTTGCTGAGGCTGGCTGCAAACCTGCGATCCTCCTGTCTCAGCCTCCCAAGTCCTGGGATCATAGGTGAATTTATTGCACATACTGGTTAAAGCAAAAAGTGCTAGCAGATAGGATGGGTCCCCTCCTTCCTTAATAAGCTCAACTCCGAATAATAAATGTAAAAGATTTCTTGCATGCCAAGGTCACAATCCGCACCTTCTTCAGAGGACTGTGGGGGTCTGAAGCTGTTTTGCTAAGGAGCACTGATAGAAGAGCCTTCGAGCTCTCCACAGCTGGTAACTGAAGGCTGCAGGTGTTTGAAAGCCCAGCAGGGGGTACACCTCTGCAAAACATTTTTTTTATTATTTTATTTTATTGGTGCATTGCAATTAGACATCATAGTGAGGCTCAGTGTGTTCAAAACATACATGCACACAGCTCTTTGTGTATTTCCCTCCACCCCAACCCCACTACCTTCCCCTCCCCCCACCAGGAGTTAGTGAGGTTGGCAGTAATACGGTCACATATTGCCATAGTATTATTTGAACGGTTTCCGAACTTTAGAACACACAGAGCAATCAGGCTGAGGTGAAGATTTCACCTGAAACTGCACTCTTGTTTAGCTTTTCTTTTAGATATTTTACGCTTATCAGATTCTTAAAAAGAAAAAACAAATCACTGGGGAATATTATGCTACGTGAGATTCGCCAGTCTCAGAAAGTGAAGGGTCCTATGTTTTCTCTTGTATTTGAAGGTTAGGAGAGAATTTGGGAAACAAAAGAGACTTCAGATAAATGGGGAGCTATTCTAGTAAAACACTGGGAGGAGATTAAGGGAGGGAGGGAGGGCTGGGGGTGAGGACCTTTGATGAAGGAAACAGTTCAAATAAGACTATGTACATATATAAAATTATCAACACAAATGTCAATGACGTGTGGAGACAGGGAGGCAGTGGGTGAGATCCTTAGGATACACACCAAGCACTGCGTGCACGTATGTCCCTGTCACTCAGAACCCCATTATGATGTGTAACCACAATGCACCAATAAAAGTATATTAAATTAATGAAAATTTAAAAACGTCAGTAAAAAAGCTGGAGTTTATTACATTGAATCGATTAACCCTGGTATTATAACTGAAAAAGTTCTATGGTCCAGAGGCCTCGTTTAAGCTTTGGGCAAGAATATGTGATTATTTATTAAAGCAGAATTTTCTAACTGGCGGAATACCTACCTCTAACTTATACTCCAATATTGCACGAGAACACAAGTATCTATTTTGAACTGGCCTAGGTATTCTCCTGTCAAATATTGCTCCTATTTTGAGTTATATAAATTGCAGAGCGTAGCCTGCATTTTGTGGGTATTTTTCGTTGTAATATAAAAAGATATTATGTTTAAAAAGCAACCATTTAATGGTCGGGCGTGGTGGTGCATGCTTGTAATCCCAGTACTTTGGGAGGCGGAGACCGGAGGATCCGGGTTCGAGGCCAGCCTCAGCTCTCTCTCTCTCTCTCCCCCTGTCTCTCTCTCTCTCTCTCTCTCTCTCTCTCTCTCTCTCTACTTAGTGTGGCCCTCCGCAACTTCGTGAGACCCGGTTTCAAAATAAAGTATAAAAAATAGGGCCGGGGGTGTAGCGCGGAGGTAGAATGCCCCTGGGTTCAATCCCTGGTACCGCAAAAAGAAAAAAAAAAGCAATCATTTCACATGAATGTGCAGGGAACCCAACTTAAGAAAGACCCTCCCCTCTGTTCCCTTTGCTTAAAAAACACCAGTGTCCTTGCTCTTCCTTGAGCCTGTAACTGTGCCCAACCTCCAGGACTTGTAGATATTTTTGCTTTGAATACTATTTTCCCATCTGTCCACAAGTTTCTCTCTTTGATGCCTTTCCAGGTCTCTGCTCAAGTATCCCCTAATCAGGAAGGTCTTCCATGGCTATACTACAACCTTGACCTCATCATGGCCCATACTCTTCCCCTCCTAGTGTTCGATTCGCCACTCATCTTCGACTGTTTATGTCTGCTAGGGGACGGCTGCACATGGATAGAGGTGTCACACAGAGCGGCAACTCATCTCTTTCCTCAGTGCATTCCCGTTGGAAATACAAGAGCATTGAGTGCATGCTTTAAAATGAGGTGTCCAAGTAAATGAATAACTATGCAAAGCTTAAATCGCAGAGCAAATGAATAAAGGTTTCACTGAGTTTTGTGCTGCCTGCTTAATGTCCAAAATTAAAGAAATCCTATAGGAATGATTACTGATAAATTATCTAGATGAGTTGTACCAACAACCTATGGTGGAAATCACTTTTAACTTTGTTGTAGATTTGGTGAGCAGCACATGTTATAGGATACTGCCCTAGCCAAGTTTAGATGAAGACTGTAAAATATGCTCCAAAGAGTGTATGGAATCAAAACTTCTGATAATATTACTGAATCATAAGTACATACTTTGTTTGAAACCTGGCAATAAGTTGGACATATGTGTTAAGTATAAAATGCACGGAACACTGGTCTTCTAGAGGTGTATACCAATAGATAATAAAAACTTGTATGATGTAAACTTTCAGAATTAAATTTTAATATAGCCAGGTGCAGTGGTGCACGCCTGTAATCCCAGCACTTGAGAGGCTGAGATAGGAGGATCACAAGTTTGGGGCCAGCTTCAGCAACTTAGTAGACCCTGTTTCAAAAAAAAAAGGTGGGGGAGATTGGGGGTGTAGCTCAGAGGTAGAATTCCCCTGAGTTCAACCTCCAATACCAAAAATTTAAAAAAATAATAATAAGATATTTTTTAAAACATCTAATGCAACACAATAAAAGACAGTAAAATCTTCCCAGTAGTTTTATGGGAGTGAGCAAGCGCAGAAAGGAATGGGCTCTAAAGGTAATGCTGAGATGGTAAGCACATTAATAAATTAAGAGAGAGTCAAAACACGAACTCAAGAGTGAATTTTAAAGGTAACTTGATCAGAAGGTCAGGACAGCAGTCGGAGACAGGAGCCTGCTAGAGAAAGACTGAAGGCAGACTCCAGGGCTAGGTACACGCTATCTCCCTCTATGTTTTTGTCCCGAAGAGAAAGACGCCCTGTGTTCCTGTTCTGACTGTCCCTTGGGAACACTGAAAACGGTATGGGAACTTGCAGCGAAGTTGAGTCAAGTTCTTTCCGCGAGACACATAAAGAAAGGAGCCAGGCTGTCTGTCTATTATTACCACAATGTAAGCACCTAAGTTTTAATCTCAACCAGGGACTTATGGCTGAAAGTATATCACTCTATCGGCGTATTATATTGACTTTCTGATAATGTTCTAAAGCCAGTTGAGTAAGAGAGAGAAAATGCCACTGGGTACAAATTGTGGCATCAATTCTCTGCCAGACTGATCAATTGGATTTATATATTACCTCCAGCTACAATCTTAAAATCTATAGTTTTACTCTCTCTTCAGGGCACACCTCACAGCTTAAATAATTGCAGATCCAAATGAATTTTAAAAGGATTGAACAAGCTTTAAATTAAAAAATGTGTGAACACTGTTGTTTTACCCACTCTTAATTATTTGCCAATTTAACTCAATGGTTTCACCTTCTCTTTCTTACTCCTCTTTTTCTTTCTCTAATTTTCCCTAAGACGAAAGATTTCACAGTTTTTGTATTCATATTTCAAATGACTTGTGACTACTTTAATCGATAAAAGAATCATAATATATATAGATAGACTTTTAGATACATTAAACTGGATCATTAAAAAATATCAGAACTTTGGATTTAGAAGTCCTCTGCCCTTGGTCCTAACTACCTCTCCCTTACAATTATAAGATTTTTTAAAAAAATAATCCATTCATTAGACATCAATCTTGTATGAAGAAAATTAAAAATAAATTTACTAAAAGAAAACAATGCTCCCAACACAATATAAAACACTGAAGGCTTTCAGTGTGAAATCTTTGCACAAAATTGCAAACCTCAGACAATAACCAAAACATAATGCCGCATATAGGAAATTTAACACATCTGAGAGAAATCAAGCAGAAGCAAATAATGCAAAGACTATTTTAATGTATCTCTGAATTTTTTCACTCGATTTTGGAAAAATTTTAAAATTGCTTGAGAATATTCACTCACTAAGAAAAAAAAGCTTAAAGTGAACAATCTGAACAATTTCTTACTGTTTTCAAGGCTGAGCTTTGGTAGCTTCATATGTCATAAATTAAATAAATGTTGCTGAGAATTATAACACTAATGAACTGCATTTACTGAATATTTATGATTCACCAGGAAATATGCTGATCCGTTAACAAATTCCATGAACACTCCTAAGGTGGGAGTTTTTATCCCCATTTTACAGACCAAGAAACATAAACTTAAAGAGGGTAAATAGATTTCTAGCTGACACTGAAACTTGAGCTAAGAAGGAAGTCTCTCTGCCCCAACATACACTTAGAAATATTGAAAAAAAAAAAACCAGGTGTGGTGGCGCACGCTTGTAATCCCAGTACTCGGGAGGCTGAGACAGGAGGATCCGGGTTCATGGCAAGCCTCAGCTACTTAGTGAGGCCCTCCACAACTTAGTGAGACCCTGTTTCAAAATAAAGAATAAAAAACAGGGCGGCTGGGGGTGTAACTCAGAGGTAGAATGCCCCTGGGTTCAATCCCCAGTACCGCAAAAAAAGAAATATTGAAAATAAGAATATTTAAATAAACAGCCAACCACAGCAGAAGGTTTTAGAAACTAAAAAATCAAAAGCTCAACAGTGTAGTCACAAAGCTGAAACAAAAAATGGCTCAATGGAGTTTCAGAGCCATATGTAGATCTCAGAGGTTTCATTTTAAACCTCTAGCAGGGAAGAAATATACGACATAAATGTGCACGATCCTAAACTTTATCTATTTACATTAAGAGGTAGTTATGAAGAGCTACCATATCCGTGACACAGGAACTGGGAAAATTACAAGCAAAAACACCTGTCAACCTCATGGGGCCAGGAGAATATAAACAGATCCAAAGGAAGAATAAAGTAGAACGCGGAGGATTGCCCACATCCTATTACAGGATCCAAACACACACTAGACATTTTCTGCCCAGACTGAAAGCAGGAAGGAATGTAGACCCTCCCAGGATGGATGCTTCCAAACACGGGCATAAAGGCTTCCTCCCAAACAAACAAATAAACAAATATATGTTTTACAAAAACAAACTATATTCAAAATCATGCATGAGTGTAAGATGATGAAGGACTCATAATATGCCTACTCCAAGAAATAGAAAATGGAATAATTTTAAATGCTTTAGAGTAACTGAAGTGAACATGTCTAAAGCAATAAAAAAACTCAGAAAGTATGCCAAAAAGATAGGACCATGTCAAATTAGACTACAATGGTTTGAAAAAGGACCCCAAATAAATAAATAAATAAAAATGAGAGAGTTTACTTGGGCTTATCATGACAACAGACCATGAACCTGATGGTTTAAACAATAGAAATGTATTCTGCCACAGTTCTGAAGGCTGAAGTTAAAAGATGGAGGTACAGAAGGTGGGTTGCTCATGAGGTCTTTCTCCTGTGCTTAAAGAAAGATGACATTTTCTCTTTTTGTCTTGATCAGGTTTTTTCTCTGTGTGTGGAGAGAAAGAGAGAGGGAGGGAAGGAGAGAGAGAGAGAGAGAGAGAGAGAGAGAGATCTGCTGTCTCTTCCTCTAATAAGTCATCTTGCCCTATTGCATTGAGGATTCCCCCCATGACCTCATTTAACCTTCTGTGCCTCCTAACGAACACTATCTCCAAATAGTTGGCCAGATAGTAAAAACTGAAAGTTAAAATACAAAAAGTTTACTTATTTTTTTACATCATAAATTTCAGGCTACCATTCTAAATATGTAATAATAAAATAGAACTCAGTTTTCCATCTTGAATGTACTATAAATTTATAATGGGAAGATGAAGATTTCTAGTCATTACAGAAAGAATGGGAATGTAGTAAAATAGTTGAAATTTAGATGATATGTCTTCAACTTGCCTTATTTATTTTACTGCTTTCAAGTCAAATACTGTTGTACTATCTTTTTTTGAACTGTCTTTATATTTATTTATTTATTTATTTATTTATTTATTTATTTATTATTTTTTGCGGTACCGGGGATTGAACGCAGGGGCGTTCTACCTCCGCGCTACACCCCCGGCCCTATTTTTTATACTTTATTTTGAAACCGGGTCTCA
>PVJS01047690.1:0-15351 GCA_004027185.1 Glis glis
TACTTTATTTTGAAACCGGGTCTCACAAAGTTGTGGAGGGCCTCACTAAGTAGAGAGAGAGAGAGAGAGACAGGGAGAGAGAGAGAGAGAGATGAGGCTGGCCATGAACCCGGATCCTCCAGTCTCCGCCTCCCAAAGTACTGGGATTACAAGCATGTGCCACCACGCCCGGCTTTTATTCTTAATTTTGAAACAGGGTCTCACTAAATTGCGGAGGGCCTCACTAAATAACTGAGGCTGGCTGTGAACCTGGATCCTCCAATCTCAGCCTCCCAAGTACTGGGATTACAAGCGTGCGCCACCACACCCAGCTTGCACATACATATTTTAAAAAGAACTCCTTCACCTCAATATTGCCAGTAAAACCTATCTGTAAGGGAGTTATTATACATAAGCAAAGTTTTCATTAACCATTTTATTATATTCCTTAAGTAAAATTCTAATTTCTAGTCTTTTAAAAATGACTTTTTTCTCACATACATTTTGAAAAGCATTGGAATTGAGTTTGATCTAGGTAAGAGGTCTTTTTAAATAATTTAGAATTTCAAAAAATGTCCATTTTATTACTTAAATTTCTCAATTCTCCCTCTCAGTTTCTTTTTGTCCTGAAGACTTTGTATCAAGGTGAAGTAAAAATTAGGAAAATTTTCATGCAAAAATGTTCATCTGATTGGATATTGAATAAGGGCCTCCTTTCTTATAGGAAGCACCTTCTCACTGTGTCCTCGCATGGTGGAAAGAGCTAGCTACCTCTGGGGTCTTTTTGCTAAGGGCTCTAAGCCCATTTCTGAGGGCTCCATTCTTATGAGCTAATCACCTCCCCAAAGACCTACCTCTTAAAGCTGTCACATGGGGCATTAGATTTCAACACGTGATTTCTAAGGGATACAATCATTCAGATCATAACACAGCAAAAGAATATCTAGCCGTGGTTCCTCCATGCTCCACTGAGACGTACACGATCCTAGCCTGTGTGTGGCTCTCCATCCACCCTACTTGGTACTTTGACATTATTCACCCTGGTTGGTAAGCCTTCCTCTATGCGGCTCTCTTTCAGATACTACCTAGCTCCTATTTAGAGCTTGGGAAACATGCAGATCCTCTTTGCTATGAAGTTCTTTGGGAATATACTGGGGCTAACTAAGACCATGTTTTCATATTACACCACCTAATAATCATTTGTATCCTATAGCCCAAGTGCCAGGTTGGGTTGGCCAGAACTCTGAGATACTGCTATCTTGCTTGCACAAGATGAAGGTCTTTGGTATCTGAATTATTTTATTTTTCCTGCTCTACTCCCAGGTTGGTGGGTTGGTGGTCTTTGTGAAATACAGGCCATAGGACCTTTACTCAGGAACATGATGTTCCTAAACTCTCTTATTCTTATTATCATCATCTCCTCCTCCTCCTCCTCCTCCTCCTCCTCCTCCTCCTCCTCCTCTTCCTCCTCCTTCTCTCTCTCTCTCTCTCTCTCTCTCTCTCTCTCTCTTTCTCCCAACTCTTCCTTAATCGGGGAAAGCTTTGTCTAATTTTGAAGATAAGACACATTATCTTTGAATTCCTACGACATTTTTTTATATCTTTTGTTTACGCCTCAAGTTCTAGGTTTGGGAAAATCAGGAATGAGTACTTAAGTCTTCTGTTCTCTATGTTCTACTGGGTCATCATTTCCCTGAGGTTAGGTATAGCCAGTCCCAGTTGCTTCCTGCATTAGATGAAGGGGACAAGGTAGGAATATAGAAATATTAAGCCTTTTGTTTACATGTTAACCCATTGTCCTTCACATTTAATAAAACACTGACATGTACATATTCAAGATTCTGCCACAATACTATTCTCACACAAACATTTTATTTTATTTATTTATTTGTTTATTTTTATGGTACTGGGGATTGAACCCAGGGGCATTCTACCTCTGAGCTATATCCCCAGCCCTATTTTATTTTGAAACATCGAGTCTCACTAAATTGCAGAGGGCCTTGATGAGACTGGCTGTGAACCTATGATCCTCCTGTCTCATCCTCCCGAGTACTGGGATTACAAGTGTGCACCACCATACTCAGCTTCACACAAACATTTTATAATTGAGTAATACTAATTCTTTCCAATCATCTTTGACATTGTAGTATCTTAAATTAGCTCAAGCTTTTGTGTGCTAATAAAATGAATTATCTAGAAGAGGGCAATCCAACACAAATAAAATGTGAGCCATATATGTAATTTTAATTTTTTCTAGTAGCCACATTAGAAAAGTAAGAAGAAATAGGTATAATTAATCTGATTGTATAGTTTTTTTTAATTCAGTATGAGCCACATGTTCTACTATAATGTACTATGCTGCCACAGGCCCCAAGCAATTGAACCAAGCAACCGTGGATTAAAACCTCTGAAATCATGAAACAAAATAAACCTTTCCTCTTCATAAGTTATTTCAGGTATTTTGTCATAGTAACAAAAAGCTAACATAGTCTAACAACTAGAAAAGTTCAAATAAAAATTTTGACATTCAAATAGAAATATATACTCAGCCATAAAGAAGGACAAAATTGCACTATTTGCCGGAAAATGGATGGAACTCGAAAATACTATGCTAAGTGAGTATACTCAGTCCCAAAGAACAAGTAGATGTATGTTCTTTCTTATATGTGGAAGCTAGAGAGATACGTGGCAATAACGGGCAACATCAAATAGATGAGCAGAGACTCCAGGGGAGTGACTGAGTGTAATTAGGGAAGGGGGGGGGCAAAGTCATAAAGAATGCAATAGTAGAAATAGTGCTATGAACATATACAAAACTGCCAATTCCAATCTCAAAGACTTTCGGGGTAGGGGGCTTGGGGAGGGCAACCAGAGTGTGTGCATGTATTTTTCTAATACTCTACCCCAATATGATGTAAAATTATAATGCACTTAATAAAAAAATAGAAATGTATCAGAGACTCTATCTATGAGGATACATGTAAAAGGCTGTTCATACATGCCTACCTAATGCTCAGCTAATAGGTTTCTTTTACATATTAGGTATATAATAAATCTTGTTGAATTAACAGAGTAGAAGTTTCATTCCTTACTGACACCTGGCACTAAGACAGATGTTAGGTAACCAGGACACATGTTATAAGAGTAGAATCCTTAATAAGCTTTGATCAAAATCTAAAAACATGATACTCTATAACATTGAGTAATATAACCAAATTTGATCTACCCCATAGTCATGTTTAACATATTGGCTTCCATAAAGTTCTGGGATGGTGCTTTATAAACAGCGTGTGTCATTTAGCACCTACTGAGTTGTTAATCCCTGGAGAGCTACATTGATCTCTTCCTCTAGCCCTGACATTTTCATAAATATAGCCTAGGTCTCATAGTAATACCACAAATGCAGTCATGTTGTAACTAAAGTGGTTGACTGTACATGAAATAGCTACCTAGCTAATATGAGAACAGTAACTTTAATTTATTCATCTCTAAAACCTGTAGATAGTTCAATAATTTATATGTAACCATCTGATCTGATGAGTTCTATAACATAGATTATAGAAACATTCAGTTTTAAATCCAGCACTATTTATTTATTTATTTATTTATTTATTTATTTATTTATTTTGCGGTACTGGGGATTGAACCCAAGGGCATTCTACCTCCAAGCTACAGCTACACCCCAGCCCTATTTTTATTCTTTATTTTGAAACAGGGTCTCACTAAGTTGCGGAGGTCCTTAGTAAGTAGCTGAGGCTGGCCGCGAACCCGGATCCTCCTGATCCTCCTGTTTCAACCTCCCAAGTACTGGGATCACAAGCATGCACCACCACGCCTGGCTAAATCCAGCACTTTATAAATTTCCTACATGTAATGCATCTAGTATTTTAAAAAGTATAAATTTGAACATGCAGCTTCATGTCTAAAAGTTATATAGGAAAATTTTTATTAGTGGAGGGAGAAATTAAGTATGTGAGAAATATTTGCCTATGAATTGAGATAATAACAAAATTGGGAAATTTTTGATTCCCTTTAACTTGGGCAGGTTTCTTATAAAACTGTGGTTAGATTGCCCAGGGAATTTTAAAGAAGTAATAGGAAAAAATTTTTTAAATCCACTATGAATGAAACATTTTGTTTCTAAGAGCTAACTTAACACAGTAAAAGAAGAAAAAGGTCTATGACTTTTTTCCAGTAAGGAATCATTTAAAATTTAAAAATGTCATTTGAAATTATATTTTAACTCTTTAAGAACTCTCAAGAATGCTTAGTGGAGGCTTTAGATTTCAGGGCATAAATATAGCTCAAAATGGTTACTAAAATGTATTTATTAAGTTTATTATTTCCTTTAAAAACACCATGTTGCTAAGATTTATCAAATTGATGGATACTAAGAAAATAATCTATGGTCTTAATTGCCAAGTTCCCAAACCATAAACAATGATACTAGGGGCAGAGGGTTAAAAAAAAACACTCCTCTGATTACAGAGTACAAACATTATAGAATTTTTGTTACCACACAACACACAACTAGATGGGGAAATTCATTTGCATAATGTGCAACAATTGCATTATTTAGGGTTTCTTTAGAAAATAAAAAGTTAATATTTAATTAATAGTTAATATTTATCTATAGTAATATAAGTACTCTCTACTTCAAAGAAATTCAACAGGATCAAATAGATGACATGTGAAGTGTCTCCCTCATGAACTTCTATGATTCTAAGAAAATTGGGGGAGAAATGCTTGATTTAGGGAAATCTTCCATTTTTGAAGTTGATATTCATGGCATCTCCGGTGAGAGACTGAAATTCCTATCTAAACGTCTTGGTAGAAACAGATGCCTGGAACAAACTAGCCACTGAACATCTGTAGGTGGTTCTCCCAGAGCATCTAAAACTAAACATGTCTACAAAGTAAGGCATTGCCATCCATAACCACCCCATTTATCCCATTTAACTGGAGCTATTCTATATGGCTATTTATTTATTTATTTATTTATTTTGGTACTGGGGATTGAATTCAGGGGAATTCTACCACCAAGCTACATCCTCCAGCCCATTTTACTTTTTATTTTGAAACAGGGTCTAGGTTGCTGAGGCTGGCTTTGGATGTGTGATCCTCCTGTCTCAGCCTCCCAAGGATTACAGGCGTGCACCACCATATAGGGCTTAAAAGTCTCTTTACCATCAACATTCAATGTTTGCCAAAAGTCATATGACAAAATGATGTCATCGTGATTGAAGTCTTTCCCTGTGCCCAAAGGTAATCAGCAGAGCATGGCATTACAGTGAAGATGTGTTTTCTTTAGGGGACATTCAAAAGAGACTACCTGAGTGGTCTTTATCAGTCAGAGGTAAAAGAAGGTTTAAAAGAAGGGATGTCATTTTTTGGAGACATGCAGAGTATCTTATTTCAAGGTAGTATAAAGCACCATAGACTAATTCACTGATAAACAACGGAAATTTCTTTCTTGAAATCTCAGAGGCAGAAAGATGACGGGGAGACTCCTCTGGTCCCTGTTATAAGGCCTTAATAGGAGCTCCATCCTTAGACCTAATTACCTTCCAAAAGTTCCATTTCCTAATACTAACACCGAGTATTTCAATATATAAATGGTGGGGGTACAAAGAGTCGATAACACAGAGTTTACAGAAAAGCAATACTTCCATCCATTTCTCCCTGCTCCTTATAAAGGGGAATATTCGAACTCTCTGTCCCTCTCCTGCAAGATTAGAAGTATCAAAATCTTTCCTCTCCACATCACATGAAGTTACATCTAGTGAAGGAAGCTTGTCTGAAAGTTGCTGAACCATCAAACTTGTAGCTCACTCAAAGTGCAGAGTGTGCAGAAAGGATGGGAGGGAATGGGGCTGGTGAGACGAGGAACACCAGGAGGCAGCCTCTGTTCCCAGGCAAGGATGTGTGTGTCTAAATGCCCCTTGATGGGACTACAGGCTGAGGCTTAAGTCGTTTCTCTTTTTCCTCCATCACCACCAGCCTGAGGGCCATGGACACTCAGTGGTTAAGGGGTCTTCATCAGAAAAAGACTGTGGGGTGAACAGGACTCCTTCTGGGAAATTAGGAAGGACAGGGGGCCCTGGGGAAGGAGGAACTGGCTAGTGGCCAGCAGCTCTCTCATGTTAGAAGACTGCAAGGGACAGTCTTGAAACCATTTCCAGATAAGAACAAATGAACACACAAAAGAAACTCAATACTTCAAAACAGAAGGAAAAAACAGCCAGGCCTTACGGTTAAGAAGTAGTGGCCCGGCCGGGCGTGGTGGCGCACGCTTGTAATCCCAATACTTGGGAGGCTGAGACCGGAGGATCCGGGTTCGCGGCCAGCCTCAGCTACTTAGTGAGGCCCTCCGCAACTCAGTGAGACCCGGTTTCAAAATAAAGGATAAAAAATAGGGCCGGGGGTGTAGCTCAGAGGAAGAACGCCCCTGGGTTCAATCCCTGGTACCGCAAAAAAAAAGAAGTAGTGGCCCAGAGAGAGGGGACCGTGTGCCTGCCGGTAGCAACATGTGTGACTCCAGTAAACAAATATCACCTCTCCTCACACTTTGCCACTGAAGCATAGTCTTGTGGGATAAAACGGGAGGAAAAGGGGGAAAAGAGGTATGAAGAAAACCAGGCAAGATCCCCTTGCCACGGGTCTAGTCTAAGAGGAAGGAGTGGAATTTTGAACCAAAGTAAAGGCTATTTTATGAACCCAAAGTGACTAGAATACTCTAAGATTAGACTGAGATCAGACTAAGGTTAGACTAAGATTAGACAAAGAGATCTGCTTCTTGCGAAGCAAAGAGAGTCCATCATTAGAAGCAGTTTGGGAAAGATAAAACTGCCCCATGATTTCATCAGTATGAACCAAGAATTGTCTATCAAGCAACACGTGACTATTCAAGCTCCTGGATGTTTCCCATGTCAATTCTCCCTCTTTCCTATCCTGTTATAACTGCCATAGGCCAGGTACTATGTGATTTCCTCTCACCCTATTAAATTAGTTCTTTTTCCTTTCTTCTAGACTGTTCTGTGTCCCTAGATGTTCCAGTAGTTCTCTTTATCCTTCCTACTTTACTGATAAAATTGTCATTCTTCAACGTTTCCAATTTACTAATTGAATTGTCACCCTTCGATGGTTCCAGATTCTTAACAAACCAATTTTTAATTTCTGCATGACATTCAAGGCTCTTTATGATCCGACTTCCTTCTTAACCCACTCATTTTTACCTGTGGCACAAAATTTATGCAACTGCAAACCTAAGCTACTTAAAATCATCCCTGAACATTTCTTCCTTTCTCAGCCTATATATGTTTGCATTTATTCTGTTTTTTAAATTTAATTTTTTTTTTGTACTGAGTATTGAACCCAGGGGTGTTCTATCTCTGAGCTACACCCCAGCCCCATTTTATTTTTTAATTCTGAAACAGAGTCTCACTAAATTGAGGAGGGCCTCCCTAAGTTGCTGAGGCTGGCTGCGAACCTGCGATCCTCCTGTCTCAGCTTCCCAAGTACTGGGACTACAAAGTGCACCACCACGTCCAACTTATATTTACTTTTCACACTTAGCATGCTAGCAATTCTGCTACACAATATACCAGTTTTTAAAATACTTTCATCGGTGCATTACAGTCTCACATAATAATGTAGTTCATAGCAATAGTGACATACATGCACACAACATACATCATTATAACAACTGCTTAATTTTTTCATTGTGATTATTTGCCATCACTGTTGAAATTAATTAGACTTGTTTTATAAAGATCCATGTGAGGGCTTTCTCTGAGCTCTTAATATCAGGAAAAAGTGTGCTACTCTTAAATAACTTGCTGGGTTTTAATACAAGGACACTTAATTTTGTCCTTTCTTTAGAACATTATAATCCTCTGAAAGGCATCTAGTACATGATAGCAGATTGATTAAATGTTCTCAAATGAAAAAAAAAATGAATGCTCATATGTATCTCTTGCTTCTGTCAGTAGGAAACCCGGTGTTAATTTGTGGTCCATTTTTGGCTCTCACACTGAACCTCATGGCATGAGGCTGTGTGTTAACCTTAATGCAAGTTTTACCTTATGTTTCATTATTTTTTGTTCTTAACTATACATATTATTTTATAATTCACCTTTCCTTTGTTAAATATTTAAATAAAAGTATGCATCCCATTTAATTTCCCTTCTAAAAGCAAAATAGGGAATGAACATAGACTCATTGCACATTTATTTAATGAAAGAGCAATGAATGTAAATACATCAGCATCGTTTGGCTGAGCTTAGTAAGAGATCATTATTGAGTCTAGTGTGCTTGTGGACATTTTTGTGGCAGAAAGCAGTAAAGCTTACTAATTTTACTTGTAGTTCATTGTCCACTGTTATATGATCTGTAGTCTAAACTATTGATACAATTGCTTCTTATAAAAATCATGGTTGCCGGGCGTGGTGGCGCACGCTTGTAATCTCAGTACTTTGGGAGGCGGAGACCGGAGGATCCGGGTTCGTGGCCAGCCTCAGCGCTCTCTCTCTCTCTCTCTCTCTCTCTCTCTCTCTCCCTGTCTCTCTCTCTCTCTCTCCTTAGTGAGGCCCTCCGCAACTTCGTGAGACCCGGTTTCAAAATAAAGCATAAAAAATAGGGCCGGGGGTGTAGCGCGGAGGTAGAACACCCCTGTGTTCAATCCCCGGTACCGCAAAAAAAATTTTTTTAAATAAATAAATAAAAATAAAAATCATGGTTGATTTCA
The DNA here is from genome assembly GCA_004027185.1 of Glis glis. Taxonomy (NCBI): domain Eukaryota; kingdom Metazoa; phylum Chordata; class Mammalia; order Rodentia; family Gliridae; genus Glis; species Glis glis. The sequence goes on from PVJS01047690.1 coordinate 8,726, forward strand.
TCAGATATTCAGTAAAATATGTTAAGGGACAGGCATGAAATTATCAGAAAGATTATAACAATCTAGTTTTACTAAACCAGATGGTTTTTCCATAAGTACAGCCATGATGAACAGAGATCTAAAAGTACAACAGACCTCCCATTCTGAATGTTCCTAGTCACAAAAAAAACTGATTCTTACACAGGAACAGTTCAAAACTTCCTTAAATGTGCTACTTACTAAGTTGTCTGTACCTTTTATCCCTCAACTCCTAAATAGGAAAAGGTTCACTCATCCCACAGGTAGAAGAAGTAGAAAAGTACAAAGTTTAGGGGGAAAAAAAAAACTACCAAGCAGATGGAAAGCCATGATTCTTCATGCTGGTTTTATATTTAGCTATTTGATATGATGAAGAGATTAAATTTCCCATGCATCTTGTTATGGATGCTTAAGCTTCATTTAGCTTTTTATTTCAGTTTTTACTTTTATGAAACCCACCTCGGGGCCTTCACTGAACGGCATTCCCTAAATAACCTAATGATTTAGAGTTGGATTGACAGCTTCTGTAAGAGCAAATTGATTCTTAACCACCAAGTTTTGAGAGTTATTCGTATGTGTGTGTGTGTGTGTGTGTGTGTGTGTTACTGGGGATTTAACCCTGGGACATTCTACCTTCGAGCTACACCTGCTCCCCACCCTATTTTATTTTGAAACAGGGTCTCACTAAGTTGCTGAGGCTGGTCTCAAACCTGTGATCCTCCTGTCTCAGTCTCCCAAGTACTGGGATTACAGGCCTGGGCCATCGTGCCCAAGTTTTGAGTTTTTTAAGTATAATCTTTAATATTTCTCTTTATGTACCTGGTAGGTTAAAACTATCCAAAAAAGGGAGTAACTAGAGAAATGGAGAATATTGTATTTGAATAATTAAAAATTAAACTACATTATTTAAATCTTGATGAAAAGGAATAATTTATTTTATTCTGAGAGTAGACTGAACATCCTCATTAAAAAAAGAGAAACATACTTTGGCTTGATTCAATCAAAACATGCTTAGGTGTCAGTCAGTATTCTAATAAATTTCATATTTTACCTCATTTAACTTCACAGAAACTCCCTATGGTGCACACGATGATGATTATACACATGAGGAGACTGAGCCTACCAGAGGTTAGGGAATTTTCCTAAACATCTCTCTTAGTGTGTAGTTAAAGCAAAGTTTTGGGACCATTGGTTGAGAGAGAGGCAGGAGTGAAGGGAAGATTATGAGCCAGATAGGGAATTGAAACTACTTCTGTCACCCACTAGCTCCATGCCCTGTAAGTTATTGAGCTTCTCTGAGGACCTGTAAATTGATTAGACCTACTTTTAGTGTTGTCATAGTAAAATGGTATTGTATATCAGAAGTATAGTAGGTGCTAAATAAATGTTTAATCGTTATATTATTAAATACTTAGTGAAAAGTCCTACCATGGGTTTTAATGAGTACTAGGTTAGATAATTCTACATCATTAAAGCTTGTAAATAATAATTATTAAAGTCTCTAAATAAGAATATCCCTCAAGCCTTAATTTTAGTTCTTAGTTCCTGCCTTACTAATTATTCCAATCAGAAATTATAAATATTCATCTCACCCAGAGCCAAAAATCTCATTTGAAAGTTCAAGTTGAAAGAAAGCCACACATGTGTGCTCTCATTTCTGAAGCTGCATATCTGCTTATAAATTCATATATTGTCTGGTCTTCATTTTTCTAACAATCACTACAGAACTACATGAAAAACTTTCAGTGCATGAAGTGGACTTACAAAACCTGCCTTTCTCTAATGGAGGCTGACAATACACCATGTTCCTTTCTGCTAGCCAGGGGCTATTTCCTTGTTTAGGAGAGATTTGACACTGCCGCTCCCAATTCTTGAACCCGTACGTCCCTGTCACGGGCCTGGTTTTGATCTTGGAAGCACCTCTTCCTAAACTCGTGTTCAGACTCCTTGCTTTTAAGAGAAGGAGACCTGGTGCCTCCATCAGATATTGTTAACCTGAGGAGAAACACAAATCCTGCCGTGACAGATGTGCCTTGTGACATAAGCATGCCGCTGTCTCCCAGACTCTAGCAGGGACACACAGGCTGAAGGGCACAGCCCAGCCGCCGACTGGCACTGTGGGGACAGGAAAGCTTCTGGAAAAAGGGTGGAATCTGTTTCAAATTACAGAAGCACAAATACAGTAAGATGATTGCACTGTGATTAAACCACTGAAAACAATTTATCAGCTCAATAAGTTGTCACACCATCTGTCACGTAAATGAGACAGTAAAACAGATTTGGTCTATAACATACCATCTGAAGAAATGCAAACTGAATCTGATTATTCATTTTTTTATTTCCTTGTTTTTATTACCTTTGTGGAAGGAATTCTTTAGTTTTCATAGTCATTCAACAAAAATTCAGTTCCTTCCTTGATGCCCTTGCGTATATACACACACAGCCATTGTGCCAGTTACCGAGTGGCTGCCTCTTTGCTCCTTCATTTTCTGAAATGTTATTTTAGAGACCATATCCAAAAGGTCTATCATCTTTTCATTCATTTCAAGAATTCATTTCATTCATTTCAAGTTGGACATGGTGACACACTCTTGTAGTCCCAGTACTTAGGAGGCTGAGACAGGAGGATTGCAGGTTCGAAGCTAGCCTCAGCAACTTAGTGAGTCCCTCAGCATCTTAGTGAGACCCTGTTTCAAAATTTTAAAAAAATAGGGGGTTCAATCCCCAGTACCACACACACAGAAAAAAAAAGAATCAGTGAAACTAAGTGTTCTCTAATAATAACAGCTACCATGTGTTAAGGTCTTATTACGTGTGAGGCTAAATATTTTATAGGTAGTTACATTTAATCCTCACAGACTTTAGAATTGTCCTTTCACAGATGGGAAATCTATGCTTCAGAAAAATTAGATAATGTGCTCAGCATCACACAAAACCTAAGTGAAAGCTACAGAATTGAAACTCAGATCATTCCCACTCCCCAAACTTTTTATCACTCACTTCATTTGGATCCAATTCAATGAAAAAGACATATTTCTTTAGAACAATTAGCCCAATACGATGGGGTAAGGATACAGCAGATTCAAATTGGTAGGAGTGATAAATAGGGTACAGTCTAGGCAAACAGAGTTTACAACTGAAGTGAGTTCAGTTCCCACACCATCGCCCCAAGTCAATTAAAAACAACAAAAACAAAACAAAAAACTAAGCAGCATGAAAAAAAATCTAGAAGTGTGCTATTGATAAACAAAAACAACTATAGATATAAAAGGCCTCTGTGTTAATGCAATACTTGAAAAGCAGGTTTCAATTCACCACAGAAAACTTCCATTCTGACGCTTTCAAGCCTGAAGATCAGTGGAAAATAGGTAGTTCTTCAATCACCTGAAGGTATATACACATAAATAGTCAGTGTGCCAGTTAACAACTTGCTGCCTCTTAGCTCCAAAGCCACACTTCCTTGCCCTGAAGCAGGACCCTGTAAATGTTTCTCTTTGCCACTGGGCATATGTAAGATACAAGGGGATAGGGTTGGCCTCTGCAAGAAGACAGGGCTTCTCTTTCTTGTTCCAGTGCTATGCATCTTGCTCCCATAGCAATTCCAGGTGCCAATGGGTGGCTTTCTCCCTGGCAGGAAGCTTCCCTACCTTTGGTGTGAGGTGGTGCACACCCTTCCAAAGAGTTTTATGAGCATAACCATGGACATCTTCCCAGTGGGCAGCATTCGGCAAGTCTCTCTGGCGCCCCAGGTGGTGGCTTTCAGCTTTACAGTGACTTCCTGAAGCTCTCAGGAAACTACCACCTCATCAGGACAGGCACACTTGGAAGAAGTCTACATCTCAGCCTTGCAGCAGCAGAGGAAGTTAATTTCTTCCTTGCATTTGTTTTCTCTCTCTCTCTCTCTCTCTTCTTCTAAGTATCCCTGCATTTCTGTTACCCTTAAAGCCCAAATGCAGATCCATCCAAAAATCCTTTCACATTCCTAATATAATTGCCTCTATTTTCCCAATATCCCTTCATAACTTATTTAATCCTCTCATATGCTTCGTAGCACTTTTCCCCATATGTTTTTAACTACAATAAATACAAATTGCTTCACACCATTCAGCGTGTGAAAAAGATTGCACCTTTCACTTTTCAAACTCAATTAGATTGGTGCCCTAGAAGCATAGAAGAGGTCAAGATTAGCAGGAAATCCAGAATCATATTCTTGAGGGCACTTGTGCGCCAATCTATATAATACAGGAAAACAAGTGCAGAGAAATGGTTCTCAGTCCTCCCTCTCAAGAGGGAAAGGGCCAGCACTCACTATGCAAAGAGAGAAGTTCAAACCCCCAGCACAAGGATGTCACCTGATGGACAAATAATACTTTGTTCTTATTCTTTTCATATGAAAATATAAAAAGGGTATTTAATTTTGAAGTACATGCAAGCTTATCATTTTATAGTTAAGTATTAGGTTGACTTTGACTTACATATGGAAAAATGAGTGAGAGTTTTTTTTTTTTTTTGGTACTGGGGATTGAACCCAGGGGCGTTCTACCTCCGGGCTACACCCCCGGCCCTATTTTTTATACTTTATTTTGAAACCAGGTCTCACAAAGTTGCGGAGGGCCTCACTAGGTAGCTGAGGCTGGCCGCAAACCCGGATCCTCCGGTCTCAGCCTCCCAAGTACTGGGATTACAAGCGTGCGCCACCATGCCTGGCAGTGAGAGTTTTTAAAACTCTTCAGCGCTCTGAGCCTCTGAAGGTCCTGCCTGGCAAGCATCCTGGCTTCTCTCGGTTTGACCCTGTCATCTTTTGCTGGTGCACAGGGTCACTGCTGTGCAGTTAGGGTCTTCCTTCTTCTGCCTATTGTTGCTATTTCACCCCAGGTTCCTGCCCAAGCCAGCCTGGTCTTTTTAGGAGAGCAGCTTTGCGTGTGAGTGCATTCCTTCATTACAGACTGGTTAAGGCTGATCTTGGTTCAGGTCTACTGCCTAGTGCATCTGGGTACCCACGGCTTTTATGACACATTTCCGCGTTGGAGCTTCTGGATCAAAGTGGGCTCCAACACCTACCCACATGCAACCTACAAACTTCACGTCTTCTGTGTCCTAAGAGATCTGTGCAGAACAAGGGTTCATTCCACATTCTAGTGATTCCTCTGAAAACCTTGATGGTCATTAGAAAGGACTGAGAAGAAGGCCTGGCCACCCTGAATGAGTCACTGTCAATTGAGTCCCTCTTTGGGAAGATGGATATAGAACTTTTTATACACACACGCACGCACATGCACATACACATGATACACACTATAAGTTCCTGTATAGTCATCTATATATTTGGTTATAAATTTGCCTTACATTTTTCCATAGATTCTAAATCCTGAATGTGAGATCAGTCTCTAATTTATTTATTATTTATTTATTTATTTATTTATTCATTCATTCATTCATTCTTTTTTTTTTTTGCGGTACCGGGGATTGAACCCAGGGGCGTTCTACCTCTGAGCTACACCCCCAGCCCTATTTTTTGTATTTTTATTTTGAAACCAGGTCTCATGAAGTTGCGGAGGTCCTCACTAAGTAGCTGAGGCTGGCTGCAAACCCGGATCCTCCGGTCTCAGCCTCCCAAGTACTGGGATTACAAGCGTGCGCCATCACACCCGGCTCTCTAATTTATTTTTGTCCTTCCTCCCCTAAAGTAGTATTTTTGTATATGGTAAGTGGACAAAATATTTGTTGAATGAGAAAATGAATTAATCACATTATTTTTAATTCCAAGACATTATGCTGATTAGTATAACCACATAATTAAGAGTTTCACTTTAAAATAATAAATCATGGATAGTAACAGAATAGGGACTTGAAATTACTGAGGGGACTAGTAATAATCAATTAGTCATTCAAAAATAGATTTGCTAAATACTCAATATGTGCCTGGAATTACGCTAGGTGCTGAGGTCACAAAAATAAAGATATTTGCTATCAAGGATTCCTAGAGGACAATCAGCACATATACAAATATTTGGGGTTTTCTCATAAAATGAGGCCAATGAAGATGACTATAAAATAGTAGGAATGCACAGAGCACACAGTTCTGCAGCACTCTATAGTCATACCAACGTAACACTCAAGACTTTAGTGTAACCATAAATTAAATAATTGCCTTCTTTAAAAGATTGCAAGCTCCATGCACTCAGTAACTCCACTTGTCATGTTCACTAGCGTTTTACAAGTAAATAGAAGAGAACCTGACCCATAACAGGCACTGAGCAATTGGAGTGCGTGAATGACTAATAGGACGATGGCTACCACTACTAATAGATGGGGGAAACGTCAAGAAAGCACAGAGTTCTTCTTTAAATTAGACTGCGCTGTCAGATGGACCTGGTTTTGAATCTTAGCTCTACCACTTACCAAGCAGACCAAAGTGTTGCCTTTCTAAACCTTGGCTTTTACATCTGTGAGATGGAAGTAATATTGCTACCTAATTCCTAGCTTTATTGCTAGGATTGAGACACTTAGCACCCTACCTAATGCAAAATATGCACTGATTAAATACTTACTGTTTTGTGTCTATTAGTATTTCTTGTATTTTATCTTTTTTTTTTTTACTTCTAATG